>JAQJVK010000263.1:0-158445 GCA_035578135.1 Flexamia atlantica | reverse complement strand
ACGTCATTTATTTTAGTGACGTTATGTATTTTGTGACGTCATTTATTTTTGTGACGTTATGTATTTTGTGACGTCATTTATTTTTGTGAGGTTTTGTATTTTTTGACGTAATTAATTTTTTTGACGTTATGTATTTTGTGACGTAATTAATTATTGTGACGTCATTAATTTTGTGACGTTATGTATTTTGTGACGTCATTTATTTTTGTGACGTTATGTATTTTATGACGTCATTTATTTTTGTGACTTTATTTATTTTGTGACGTCAATTATTTTTGTGACGTTATGTATTTTGTGACGTCATTTATTTTTGTGAGGTTATGTATTTTTTGACTTAATTAATTTTTGTGACGTTATGTATTTTGTGACGTCATTTATTTTTGTGACGTTATGTATTTTGTGACGTCATTAATTTTTGTGACGTCATTTATTTTTGTGACGTTATGTATTTTGTGACGTCATTTATTTTTGTGACGTTATGTATTTTGTGACGTAATTAATTTTGTGACGTCATTTATTTTTGTGACGTTATGTATTTTGTGACGTCATTAATTTTTGTGACCTCATTTATTTTTGTGACGTTATGTATTTTGTGACGTCATTTATTTTTGTGACGTTATGTATTTTGTGACGTAATTAATTTTGTGACGTCATTTATTTTTGTGACGTTATGTATTTTGTGACGTCATTTATTTTTGTGACGTTATGTATTTTGTGACGTCATTTATTTTTGTGACGTTATGTATTTTGTGACGTCATTAATTTTTGTGACGTTATGTATTTTGTGACGTCATTTATTTTTGTGACGTTATGTATTTTGTGACGTAATTAATTTTGTGACGTCATTTATTTTTGTGACGTTATGTATTTTGTGACGTCATTTATTTTTGTGACGTTATGTATTTTGTGACGTAATTAATTTTGTGACGTCATTTATTTTTGTGACGTTATGTATTTTGTGACGTCATTAATTTTTGTGACGTCATTTATTTTTGTGACGTTATGTATTTTGTGACGTCATTTATTTTTGTGACGTTATGTATTTTGTGACGTCATTTATTTTAGTGACGTTATGTATTTTGTGACGTCATTTATTTTAGTGACGTTATGTATTTTGTGACGTAATTAATTTTGTGACGTCATTTATTTTTGTGACGTTATGTATTTTGTGACGTCATTAATTTTTGTGACGTCATTTATTTTTGTGACGTTATGTATTTTGTGATGTCATTTATTTTTGTGACGTTATGTATTTTGTGACGTAATTAATTTTGTGACGTCATTTATTTTTGTGACGTTATGTATTTTGTGACGTCATTTATTTTTGTGACGTTATGTATTTTGTGACGTCATTTATTTTTGTGACGTTATGTATTTTGTGACGTCATTTATTTTTGTGACGTTATGTATTTTGTGACGTCATTTATTTTTGTTACGGTATGTATTTTGTGACGTTATTAATTTTGTGACGTCATTTATTTTTGTGACGTTATGTATTTTGTGACGTCATTTATTTTTGTGACGTTATGTATTTTGTGACGTCATTTATTTTTGTGACGTTATGTATTTTGTGACGTCATTTATTTTTGTGACGTTATGTATTTTGTGACGTAATTAATTTGGTGACGTCATTTATTTTTGTGACGTTACGTATTTTGTGACGTCATTAATTTTTGTGACGTCATTTATTTTTGTGACGTTATGTATTTTGTGACGTCATTTATTTTTGTGACGTTATGTATTTTGTGACGTCATTTATTTTAGTGACGCTATGTATTTTGTCACGTCATTTATTTTTGTGACGTTATGTATTTTGTGACGTCATTTATTTTTATGAGGTTATGTATTTTTTGACGTAATTAATTTTTGTGACGTTATGTATTTTGTGACGTAATTAATTATTGTGACGTCATTAATTTTGTGACGTTATGTATTTTGTGACGTCATTTATTTTTGTGACGTTATGTATTTTGTGACGTCATTTATTTTTGTGACTTTATTTATTTTGTGACGTCATTTATTTTTGTGACGTTATGTATTTTGTGACGTCATTTAGTTTTGTGACGTTATGTATTTTGTGACGTCATTAATTTTTGTGACGTCATTTATTTTTGTGACGTTATGTATTTTGTGACGTCATTTATTTTTGTGATGTTATGTATTTTGTGACGTAATTAATTTTGTGACGTCATTTATTTTTGTGACGTTATGTATTTTGTGACGTCATTAATTTTTGTGACGTTATGTATTTTGTGACGTCATTTATTTTTGTGATGTTATGTATTTTGTGACGTAATTAATTTTGTGACGTCATTTATTTTTGTGACGTTATGTATTTTGTGACGTCATTAATTTTTGTGACGTCATTTATTTTTGTGACGTTATGTATTTTGTGACGTCATTTATTTTTGTGACGTTATGTATTTTGTGACGTAATTAATTTTGTGACGTCATTTATTTTTGTGACGTTATGTATTTTGTGACGTCATTTATTTTTGTGACGTTATGTATTTTGTGACGTCATTTATTTTTGTGACGTTATGTATTTTGTGACGTCATATATTTTTGTGACGTTATGTATTTTGTGACGTCATTTATTTTTGTGACGTCATTTATTTTTGTGACGTTATGTATTTTGTGACGTCATTTATTTTTGTGACATTATGTATTTTGTGACGTCATTTATTTTTGTGACGTTATGTATTTTGTGACGTCATTTATTTTTGTGATGTTATGTATTTTGTGACGTCATTTATTTTAGTGACGTTATGTATTTTGTGACGTCATTTATTTTTGTGACGTTATGTATTTTGTGACGTCATTTATTTTTGTGAGGTTATGTATTTTTTACGTAATTAATTTTTGTGACGTTATGTATTTTGTGACGTCATTTATTTTAGTGACGTTATGTATTTTGTGACGTCATTTATTTTTGTGACGTTATGTATTTTGTGACGTCATTTATTTTTGTGACGTTATGTATTTTGTGACGTCATTTATTTTTGTGACGTAATGTATTTTGTGACGTCATTTATTTTTGTGACGTTATGTATTTTGTGACGTCATTAATTTTTGTGACGTCATTTATTTTTGTGACGTTATGTATTTTGTGACGTCATTAATTTTTGTGACGTCATTTATTTTTGTGACGTTATGTATATTGTGACGTCATTTATTTTTGTGACGTTATGTATTTTGTGACGTCATTTATTTTAGTGACGTTATGTATTTTGTGACGTCATTTATTTTTGTGACGTTATGTATTTTGTGACGTCATTTATTTTTGTGAGGTTTTTGTATTTTTTGACGTAATTAATTTTTGTGACGTTATGTATTTTGTGACGTAATTAATTATTGTGACGTCATTAATTTTGTGACGTTATGTATTTTGTGACGTCATTTATTTTTGTGAGGTTATGTATTTTTTGACTTAATTAATTTTTGTGACGTTATGTATTTTGTGACGTCATTTATTTTTGTGACGTAATGTATTTTGTGACGTCATTAATTTTTGTGACGTCATTTATTTTTGTGACGTCATTTATTTTTGTGACGTTATGTATTTTGTGACGTCATTTATTTTTGTGACGTTATGTATTTTGTGACGTAATTAATTTTGTGACGTCATTTATTTTTGTGACGTTATGTATTTTGTGACGTCATTTATTTTTGTGACGTTATGTATTTTGTGACGTCATTTATTTTAGTGACGTTATGTATTTTGTGACGTCATTTATTTTTGTGACGTTATGTATTTTGTGACGTCATTTATTTTTGTGACGTTATGTATTTTGTGACGTAATTAATTTTGTGACGTCTTTTATTTTTGTGACGTTATGTATTTTGTGACGTCATTAATTTTTGTGACGTCATTTATTTTTGTGACGTTATGTATTTTGTGACGTCATTTATTTTTGTGACGTTATGTATTTTGTGACGTAATTAATTTTGTGACGTCATTTATTTTTGTGACGTTATGTATTTTGTGACGTCATTTATTTTTGTGACGTTATGTATTTTGTGACGTCATTTATTTTTGTGACGTTATGTATTTTGTGACGTCATTAATTTTTGTGACGTTATGTATTTTGTGACGTCATTTATTTTTGTGACGTTATGTATTTTGTGACGTAATTAATTTTGTGACGTCATTTATTTTTGTGACGTTATGTATTTTGTGACGTCATTTATTTTTGTGACGTTATGTATTTTGTGACGTCATTTATTTTTGTGACGTTATGTATTTTGTGACGTAATTAATTTTGTGACGTCATTTATTTTTGTGACGTTATGTATTTTGTGACGTCATTAATTTTTGTGACGTCATTTATTTTTGTGACGTTATGTATTTTGTGACGTCATTTATTTTTGTGACGTTATGTATTTTGTGACGTCATTTATTTTAGTGACGTTATGTATTTTGTGACGTCATTTATTTTAGTGACGTTATGTATTTTGTGACGTAATTAATTTTGTGACGTCATTTATTTTTGTGACGTTATGTATTTTGTGACGTCATTAATTTTTGTGACGTCATTTATTTTTGTGACGTTATGTATTTTGTGACGTCATTTATTTTTGTGACGTTATGTATTTTGTGACGTCATTAATTTTTGTGACGTCATTTATTTTTGTGACGTTATGTATTTTGTGACGTCATTTATTTTTGTGACGTTATGTATTTTGTGACGTAATTAATTTTGTGACGTCATTTATTTTTGTGACGTTATGTATTTTGTGACGTCATTTATTTTTGTGACGTTATGTATTTTGTGACGTCATTTATTTTTGTGACGTTATGTATTTTGTGACGTCATTTATTTTTGTGACGTTATGTATTTTGTGACGTCATTTATTTTTGTGACGTTATGTATTTTGTGACGTCATTTATTTTAGTGACGTTATGTATTTTGTGACGTCATTTATTTTTGTGACGTTATGTATTTTGTGACGTCATTTATTTTTGTGAGGTTTTGTATTTTTTGACGTAATTAATTTTTTTGACGTTATGTATTTTGTGACGTAATTAATTATTGTGACGTCATTAATTTTGTGACGTTATGTATTTTGTGACGTCATTTATTTTTGTGACGTTATGTATTTTATGACGTCATTTATTTTTGTGACTTTATTTATTTTGTGACGTCAATTATTTTTGTGACGTTATGTATTTTGTGACGTCATTTATTTTTGTGAGGTTATGTATTTTTTGACTTAATTAATTTTTGTGACGTTATGTATTTTGTGACGTCATTTATTTTTGTGACGTTATGTATTTTGTGACGTCATTAATTTTTGTGACGTCATTTATTTTTGTGACGTTATGTATTTTGTGACGTCATTTATTTTTGTGACGTTATGTATTTTGTGACGTAATTAATTTTGTGACGTCATTTATTTTTGTGACGTTATGTATTTTGTGACGTCATTAATTTTTGTGACCTCATTTATTTTTGTGACGTTATGTATTTTGTGACGTCATTTATTTTTGTGACGTTATGTATTTTGTGACGTAATTAATTTTGTGACGTCATTTATTTTTGTGACGTTATGTATTTTGTGACGTCATTTATTTTTGTGACGTTATGTATTTTGTGACGTCATTTATTTTTGTGACGTTATGTATTTTGTGACGTCATTAATTTTTGTGACGTTATGTATTTTGTGACGTCATTTATTTTTGTGACGTTATGTATTTTGTGACGTAATTAATTTTGTGACGTCATTTATTTTTGTGACGTTATGTATTTTGTGACGTCATTTATTTTTGTGACGTTATGTATTTTGTGACGTAATTAATTTTGTGACGTCATTTATTTTTGTGACGTTATGTATTTTGTGACGTCATTAATTTTTGTGACGTCATTTATTTTTGTGACGTTATGTATTTTGTGACGTCATTTATTTTTGTGACGTTATGTATTTTGTGACGTCATTTATTTTAGTGACGTTATGTATTTTGTGACGTCATTTATTTTAGTGACGTTATGTATTTTGTGACGTAATTAATTTTGTGACGTCATTTATTTTTGTGACGTTATGTATTTTGTGACGTCATTAATTTTTGTGACGTCATTTATTTTTGTGACGTTATGTATTTTGTGATGTCATTTATTTTTGTGACGTTATGTATTTTGTGACGTAATTAATTTTGTGACGTCATTTATTTTTGTGACGTTATGTATTTTGTGACGTCATTTATTTTTGTGACGTTATGTATTTTGTGACGTCATTTATTTTTGTGACGTTATGTATTTTGTGACGTCATTTATTTTTGTGACGTTATGTATTTTGTGACGTCATTTATTTTTGTTACGGTATGTATTTTGTGACGTTATTAATTTTGTGACGTCATTTATTTTTGTGACGTTATGTATTTTGTGACGTCATTTATTTTTGTGACGTTATGTATTTTGTGACGTCATTTATTTTTGTGACGTTATGTATTTTGTGACGTCATTTATTTTTGTGACGTTATGTATTTTGTGACGTAATTAATTTGGTGACGTCATTTATTTTTGTGACGTTACGTATTTTGTGACGTCATTAATTTTTGTGACGTCATTTATTTTTGTGACGTTATGTATTTTGTGACGTCATTTATTTTTGTGACGTTATGTATTTTGTGACGTCATTTATTTTAGTGACGCTATGTATTTTGTCACGTCATTTATTTTTGTGACGTTATGTATTTTGTGACGTCATTTATTTTTATGAGGTTATGTATTTTTTGACGTAATTAATTTTTGTGACGTTATGTATTTTGTGACGTAATTAATTATTGTGACGTCATTAATTTTGTGACGTTATGTATTTTGTGACGTCATTTATTTTTGTGACGTTATGTATTTTGTGACGTCATTTATTTTTGTGACTTTATTTATTTTGTGACGTCATTTATTTTTGTGACGTTATGTATTTTGTGACGTCATTTAGTTTTGTGACGTTATGTATTTTGTGACGTCATTAATTTTTGTGACGTCATTTATTTTTGTGACGTTATGTATTTTGTGACGTCATTTATTTTTGTGATGTTATGTATTTTGTGACGTAATTAATTTTGTGACGTCATTTATTTTTGTGACGTTATGTATTTTGTGACGTCATTAATTTTTGTGACGTTATGTATTTTGTGACGTCATTTATTTTTGTGATGTTATGTATTTTGTGACGTAATTAATTTTGTGACGTCATTTATTTTTGTGACGTTATGTATTTTGTGACGTCATTAATTTTTGTGACCTCATTTATTTTTGTGACGTTATGTATTTTGTGACGTCATTTATTTTTGTGACGTTATGTATTTTGTGACGTAATTAATTTTGTGACGTCATTTATTTTTGTGACGTTATGTATTTTGTGACGTCATTTATTTTTGTGACGTTATGTATTTTGTGACGTCATTTATTTTTGTGACGTTATGTATTTTGTGACGTCATATATTTTTGTGACGTTATGTATTTTGTGACGTCATTTATTTTTGTGACGTTATGTATTTTGTGACGTCATTTATTTTAGTGACGTTATGTATTTTGTGACGTCATTTATTTTAGTGACGTTATGTATTTTGTGACGTAATTAATTTTGTGACGTCATTTATTTTTGTGACGTTATGTATTTTGTGACGTCATTAATTTTTGTGACGTCATTTATTTTTGTGACGTTATGTATTTTGTGACGTCATTTATTTTTGTGACGTTATGTATTTTGTGACGTCATTAATTTTTGTGACGTCATTTATTTTTGTGACGTTATGTATTTTGTGACGTCATTTATTTTTGTGACGTTATGTATTTTGTGACGTAATTAATTTTGTGACGTCATTTATTTTTGTGACGTTATGTATTTTGTGACGTCATTTATTTTTGTGACGTTATGTATTTTGTGACGTCATTTATTTTTGTGACGTTATGTATTTTGTGACGTCATTTATTTTTGTGACGTTATGTATTTTGTGACGTCATTTATTTTTGTGACGTTATGTATTTTGTGACGTCATTTATTTTAGTGACGTTATGTATTTTGTGACGTCATTTATTTTTGTGACGTTATGTATTTTGTGACGTCATTTATTTTTGTGAGGTTTTGTATTTTTTGACGTAATTAATTTTTTTGACGTTATGTATTTTGTGACGTAATTAATTATTGTGACGTCATTAATTTTGTGACGTTATGTATTTTGTGACGTCATTTATTTTTGTGACGTTATGTATTTTATGACGTCATTTATTTTTGTGACTTTATTTATTTTGTGACGTCAATTATTTTTGTGACGTTATGTATTTTGTGACGTCATTTATTTTTGTGAGGTTATGTATTTTTTGACTTAATTAATTTTTGTGACGTTATGTATTTTGTGACGTCATTTATTTTTGTGACGTTATGTATTTTGTGACGTCATTAATTTTTGTGACGTCATTTATTTTTGTGACGTTATGTATTTTGTGACGTCATTTATTTTTGTGACGTTATGTATTTTGTGACGTAATTAATTTTGTGACGTCATTTATTTTTGTGACGTTATGTATTTTGTGACGTCATTAATTTTTGTGACCTCATTTATTTTTGTGACGTTATGTATTTTGTGACGTCATTTATTTTTGTGACGTTATGTATTTTGTGACGTAATTAATTTTGTGACGTCATTTATTTTTGTGACGTTATGTATTTTGTGACGTCATTTATTTTTGTGACGTTATGTATTTTGTGACGTCATTTATTTTTGTGACGTTATGTATTTTGTGACGTCATTAATTTTTGTGACGTTATGTATTTTGTGACGTCATTTATTTTTGTGACGTTATGTATTTTGTGACGTAATTAATTTTGTGACGTCATTTATTTTTGTGACGTTATGTATTTTGTGACGTCATTTATTTTTGTGACGTTATGTATTTTGTGACGTAATTAATTTTGTGACGTCATTTATTTTTGTGACGTTATGTATTTTGTGACGTCATTAATTTTTGTGACGTCATTTATTTTTGTGACGTTATGTATTTTGTGACGTCATTTATTTTTGTGACGTTATGTATTTTGTGACGTCATTTATTTTAGTGACGTTATGTATTTTGTGACGTCATTTATTTTAGTGACGTTATGTATTTTGTGACGTAATTAATTTTGTGACGTCATTTATTTTTGTGACGTTATGTATTTTGTGACGTCATTAATTTTTGTGACGTCATTTATTTTTGTGACGTTATGTATTTTGTGATGTCATTTATTTTTGTGACGTTATGTATTTTGTGACGTAATTAATTTTGTGACGTCATTTATTTTTGTGACGTTATGTATTTTGTGACGTCATTTATTTTTGTGACGTTATGTATTTTGTGACGTCATTTATTTTTGTGACGTTATGTATTTTGTGACGTCATTTATTTTTGTGACGTTATGTATTTTGTGACGTCATTTATTTTTGTTACGGTATGTATTTTGTGACGTTATTAATTTTGTGACGTCATTTATTTTTGTGACGTTATGTATTTTGTGACGTCATTTATTTTTGTGACGTTATGTATTTTGTGACGTCATTTATTTTTGTGACGTTATGTATTTTGTGACGTCATTTATTTTTGTGACGTTATGTATTTTGTGACGTAATTAATTTGGTGACGTCATTTATTTTTGTGACGTTACGTATTTTGTGACGTCATTAATTTTTGTGACGTCATTTATTTTTGTGACGTTATGTATTTTGTGACGTCATTTATTTTTGTGACGTTATGTATTTTGTGACGTCATTTATTTTAGTGACGCTATGTATTTTGTCACGTCATTTATTTTTGTGACGTTATGTATTTTGTGACGTCATTTATTTTTATGAGGTTATGTATTTTTTGACGTAATTAATTTTTGTGACGTTATGTATTTTGTGACGTAATTAATTATTGTGACGTCATTAATTTTGTGACGTTATGTATTTTGTGACGTCATTTATTTTTGTGACGTTATGTATTTTGTGACGTCATTTATTTTTGTGACTTTATTTATTTTGTGACGTCATTTATTTTTGTGACGTTATGTATTTTGTGACGTCATTTAGTTTTGTGACGTTATGTATTTTGTGACGTCATTAATTTTTGTGACGTCATTTATTTTTGTGACGTTATGTATTTTGTGACGTCATTTATTTTTGTGATGTTATGTATTTTGTGACGTAATTAATTTTGTGACGTCATTTATTTTTGTGACGTTATGTATTTTGTGACGTCATTAATTTTTGTGACGTTATGTATTTTGTGACGTCATTTATTTTTGTGATGTTATGTATTTTGTGACGTAATTAATTTTGTGACGTCATTTATTTTTGTGACGTTATGTATTTTGTGACGTCATTAATTTTTGTGACCTCATTTATTTTTGTGACGTTATGTATTTTGTGACGTCATTTATTTTTGTGACGTTATGTATTTTGTGACGTAATTAATTTTGTGACGTCATTTATTTTTGTGACGTTATGTATTTTGTGACGTCATTTATTTTTGTGACGTTATGTATTTTGTGACGTCATTTATTTTTGTGACGTTATGTATTTTGTGACGTCATATATTTTTGTGACGTTATGTATTTTGTGACGTCATTTATTTTTGTGACGTTATGTATTTTGTGACGTAATTAATTTTGTGACGTCATTTATTTTTGTGACGTTATGTATTTTGTGACGTCATTTATTTTTGTGACGTTATGTATTTTGTGACGTCATTTATTTTTGTGATGTTATGTATTTTGTGACGTCATTTATTTTAGTGACGTTATGTATTTTGTGACGTCATTTATTTTTGTGACGTTATGTATTTTGTGACGTCATTTATTTTTGTGAGGTTATGTATTTTTTACGTAATTAATTTTTGTGACGTTATGTATTTTGTGACGTCATTTATTTTAGTGACGTTATGTATTTTGTGACGTCATTTATTTTTGTGACGTTATGTATTTTGTGACGTCATTTATTTTTGTGACGTTATGTATTTTGTGACGTCATTTATTTTTGTGACGTAATGTATTTTGTGACGTCATTTATTTTTGTGACGTTATGTATTTTGTGACGTCATTAATTTTTGTGACGTCATTTATTTTTGTGACGTTATGTATTTTGTGACGTCATTAATTTTTGTGACGTCATTTATTTTTGTGACGTTATGTATATTGTGACGTCATTTATTTTTGTGACGTTATGTATTTTGTGACGTCATTTATTTTAGTGACGTTATGTATTTTGTGACGTCATTTATTTTTGTGACGTTATGTATTTTGTGACGTCATTTATTTTTGTGAGGTTTTGTATTTTTTGACGTAATTAATTTTTGTGACGTTATGTATTTTGTGACGTAATTAATTATTGTGACGTCATTAATTTTGTGACGTTATGTATTTTGTGACGTCATTTATTTTTGTGAGGTTATGTATTTTTTGACTTAATTAATTTTTGTGACGTTATGTATTTTGTGACGTCATTTATTTTTGTGACGTAATGTATTTTGTGACGTCATTAATTTTTGTGACGTCATTTATTTTTGTGACGTCATTTATTTTTGTGACGTTATGTATTTTGTGACGTCATTTATTTTTGTGACGTTATGTATTTTGTGACGTAATTAATTTTGTGACGTCATTTATTTTTGTGACGTTATGTATTTTGTGACGTCATTTATTTTTGTGACGTTATGTATTTTGTGACGTCATTTATTTTAGTGACGTTATGTATTTTGTGACGTCATTTATTTTTGTGACGTTATGTATTTTGTGACGTCATTTATTTTTGTGACGTTATGTATTTTGTGACGTAATTAATTTTGTGACGTCTTTTATTTTTGTGACGTTATGTATTTTGTGACGTCATTAATTTTTGTGACGTCATTTATTTTTGTGACGTTATGTATTTTGTGACGTCATTTATTTTTGTGACGTTATGTATTTTGTGACGTAATTAATTTTGTGACGTCATTTATTTTTGTGACGTTATGTATTTTGTGACGTCATTTATTTTTGTGACGTTATGTATTTTGTGACGTCATTTATTTTTGTGACGTTATGTATTTTGTGACGTCATTAATTTTTGTGACGTTATGTATTTTGTGACGTCATTTATTTTTGTGACGTTATGTATTTTGTGACGTAATTAATTTTGTGACGTCATTTATTTTTGTGACGTTATGTATTTTGTGACGTCATTTATTTTTGTGACGTTATGTATTTTGTGACGTCATTTATTTTTGTGACGTTATGTATTTTGTGACGTAATTAATTTTGTGACGTCATTTATTTTTGTGACGTTATGTATTTTGTGACGTCATTAATTTTTGTGACGTCATTTATTTTTGTGACGTTATGTATTTTGTGACGTCATTTATTTTTGTGACGTTATGTATTTTGTGACGTCATTTATTTTAGTGACGTTATGTATTTTGTGACGTCATTTATTTTAGTGACGTTATGTATTTTGTGACGTAATTAATTTTGTGACGTCATTTATTTTTGTGACGTTATGTATTTTGTGACGTCATTAATTTTTGTGACGTCATTTATTTTTGTGACGTTATGTATTTTGTGACGTCATTTATTTTTGTGACGTTATGTATTTTGTGACGTCATTAATTTTTGTGACGTCATTTATTTTTGTGACGTTATGTATTTTGTGACGTCATTTATTTTTGTGACGTTATGTATTTTGTGACGTAATTAATTTTGTGACGTCATTTATTTTTGTGACGTTATGTATTTTGTGACGTCATTTATTTTTGTGACGTTATGTATTTTGTGACGTCATTTATTTTTGTGACGTTATGTATTTTGTGACGTCATTTATTTTTGTGACGTTATGTATTTTGTGACGTCATTTATTTTTGTGACGTTATGTATTTTGTGACGTAATTAATTTTGTGACGTCATTTATTTTTGTGACGTTATGTATTTTGTGACGTCATTTATTTTTGTGACGTTATGTATTTTGTGACGTAATTAATTTTGTGACGTCATTTATTTTTGTGACGTTATGTATTTTGTGACGTCATTTATTTTTGTGACGTTATGTATTTTGTGACGTCATTTATTTTTGTGACGTTATGTATTTTGTGACGTAATTAATTTTGTGACGTCATTTATTTTTGTGACGTTATGTATTTTGTGACGTCATTAATTTTTGTGACGTCATTTATTTTTGTGACGTTATGTATTTTGTGACGTCATTTATTTTTGTGACGTTATGTATTTTGTGACGTCATTTATTTTAGTGACGTTATGTATTTTGTGACGTCATTTATTTTAGTGACGTTATGTATTTTGTGACGTAATTAATTTTGTGACGTCATTTATTTTTGTGACGTTATGTATTTTGTGACGTCATTAATTTTTGTGACGTCATTTATTTTTGTGACGTTATGTATTTTGTGACGTCATTTATTTTTGTGACGTTATGTATTTTGTGACGTAATTAATTTTGTGACGTCATTTATTTTTGTGACGTTATGTATTTTGTGACGTCATTTATTTTTGTGACGTTATGTATTTTGTGACGTCATTTATTTTTGTGACGTTATGTATTTTGTGACGTCATTTATTTTTGTGACGTTATGTATTTTGTGACGTCATTTATTTTTGTGACGTTATGTATTTTGTGACGTAATTAATTTTGTGACGTCATTTATTTTTGTGACGTTATGTATTTTGTGACGTCATTAATTTTTGTGACGTTATGTATTTTGTGACGTCATTTATTTTTGTGACGTTATGTAATTTGTGACGTCATTTATTTTAGTGACGTTATGTATTTTGTGACGTCATTTATTTTTGTGACGTTATGTATTTTGTGACGTCATTTATTTTTGTGAGGTTTTGTATTTTTTGACGTAATTAATTTTTGTGACGTTATGTATTTTGTGACGTAATTAATTATTGTGACGTCATTAATTTTGTGACGTTATGTATTTTGTGACGTCATTTATTTTTGTGAGGTTATGTATTTTTTGACTTAATTAATTTTTGTGACGTTATGTATTTTGTGACGTCATTTATTTTTGTGACGTTATGTATTTTGTGACGTCATTAATTTTTGTGACGTCATTTATTTTTGTGACGTTATGTATTTTGTGACGTCATTTATTTTTGTGACGTTATGTATTTTGTGACGTAATTAATTTTGTGACGTCATTTATTTTTGTGACGTTATGTATTTTGTGACGTCATTAATTTTTGTGACGTTATGTATTTTGTGACGTCATTTATTTTTGTGACGTTATGTATTTTGTGACGTAATTAATTTTGTGTCGTCTTTTATTTTTGTGACGTTATGTATTTTGTGACGTCATTAATTTTTGTGACGTCATTTATTTTTTTGACGTTATGTATTTTGTGACGTCATTTATTTTTGTGACGTTATGTATTTTGTGACGTAATTAATTTTGTGACGTCATTTATTTTTGTGACGTTATGTATTTTGTGACGTCATTTATTTTTGTGACGTTATGTATTTTGTGACGTCATTTATTTTTGTGACGTTATGTATTTTGTGACGTCATTAATTTTTGTGACGTTATGTATTTTGTGACGTCATTTATTTTTGTGACGTTATGTATTTTGTGACGTAATTAATTTTGTGACGTCATTTATTTTTGTGACGTTATGTATTTTGTGACGTCATTTATTTTTGTGACGTTATGTATTTTGTGACGTCATTTATTTTTGTGACGTTATGTATTTTGTGACGTATTTAATTTTGTGACGTCATTTATTTTTGTGACGTTATGTATTTTGTGACGTCATTAATTTTTGTGACGTCATTTATTTTTGTGACGTTATGTATTTTGTGACGTCATTTATTTTTGTGACGTTATGTATTTTGTGACGTCATTTATTTTAGTGACGTTATGTATTTTGTGACGTCATTTATTTTAGTGACGTTATGTATTTTGTGACGTAATTAATTTTGTGACGTCATTTATTTTTGTGACGTTATGTATTTTGTGACGTCATTAATTTTTGTGACGTCATTTATTTTTGTGACGTTATGTATTTTGTGACGTCATTTATTTTTGTGACGTTATGTATTTTGTGACGTAATTAATTTTGTGACGTCATTTATTTTTGTGACGTTATGTATTTTGTGACGTCATTTATTTTTGTGACGTTATGTATTTTGTGACGTCATTTATTTTTGTGACGTTATGTATTTTGTGACGTCATTTATTTTTGTGACGTTATGTATTTTGAGACGTCATTTATTTTTGTGACGTTATGTATTTTGTGACGTAATTAATTTTGTGACGTCATTTATTTTTGTGACGTTATGTATTTTGTGACGTCATTTATTTTTGTGACGTTATGTATTTTGTGACGTCATTTATTTTTGTGACGTTATGTGTTTTGTGACGTAATTAATTTTGTGACGTCATTTATTTTTGTGACGTTACGTATTTTGTGACGTCATTAATTTCAAAAATAAATGACGTCACAAAAATTAATGACGTCACAAAATACATAACGTCACAAAAATAAATGACGTCACAAAATTAATTACGTCACAAAATACATAACGTCACAAAAATAAATGACGTCACAAAATACATAACGTCACAAAAATAAATGACGTCACAAAAATTAATGACGTCACAAAATACATAACGTCACAAAACTAAATGACGTCACAAAATACATAACGTCACAAAAATAAATGACGTCACAAAATACATAACGTCACAAAAATAAATGACGTCACAAATACATAACGTCACAAAAATAATTGACGTCACAAAATAAATAAAGTCACAAAAATAAATGACGTCACAAAATACATAACGTCACAAAAATAAATGACGTCACAAAATAAATAAAGTCACAAAAATAAATGACGTCACAAAATACATAACGTCACAAAAATAAATGACGTCACAAAAATAAATGACGTCACAAAATACATAACGTCACAAAAATATATGACGTCACAAAATACATAACGTCACAAAAATAAATGACGTCACAAAATACATAACGTCACAAAAATAAATGACGTCACAAAATACATAACGTCACAAAAATAAATGACGTCACAAAATTAATTACGTCACAAAATACATAACGTCACAAAAATATATGACGTCACAAAATACATAACGTCACAAAAATAAATGACGTCACAAAATACATAACGTCACAAAAATAAATGACGTCACAAAATACATAACGTCACAAAAATAAATGACGTCACAAAATTAATTACGTCACAAAATACATAACGTCACAAAAATAAATGACGTCACAAAATACATAACGTCACAAAAATAAATGACGTCACAAAAATTAATGACGTCACAAAATACATAACGTCACAAAAATAAATGACGTCACAAAATTAATTACGTCACAAAATACATAACGTCACAAAAATAAATGACGTCACAAAATACATAACGTCACAAAAATAAATGACGTCACAAAAATTAATGACGTCACAAAATACATAACGTCACAAAACTAAATGACGTCACAAAATACATAACGTCACAAAAATAAATGACGTCACAAAATACATAACGTCACAAAAATAAATGACGTCACAAATACATAACGTCACAAAAATAATTGACGTCACAAAATAAATAAAGTCACAAAAATAAATGACGTCACAAAATACATAACGTCACAAAAATAAATGACGTCACAAAATAAATAAAGTCACAAAAATAAATGACGTCAAAAAATACATAACCTCATAAAAATAAATGACGTCACAAAATACATAACGTCACAAAAATAAATGACGTGACAAAATACATAACGTCACTAAAATAAATGACGTCACAAAATACATAACGTCACAAAAATAAATGACGTCACAAAATTAATTACGTCACAAAATACATAACGTCACAAAAATAAATGACGTCACAAAATACATAACGTCACAAAAATAAATGACGTCACAAAATACATAACGTCACAAAAATAAATGACGTCACAAAATACATAACGTCACAAAAATAAATGACGTCACAAAATTAATAACGTCACAAAATACATACCGTAACAAAAATAAATGACGTCACAAAATACATAACGTCACAAAAATAAATGACGTCACAAAATACATAACGTCACAAAAATAAATGACGTCACAAAATACATAACGTCACTAAAATAAATGACGTCACAAAATACATAACGTCACAAAAATTAATTACGTCAAAAAATACATAACCTCACAAAAATAAATGACGTCACAAAATACATAACGTCACAAAAATAAATGACGTCACAAAATACATAACGTCACTAAAATAAATGACGTCACAAAATACATAACGTCACAAAAATAAATGACGTCACAAAATACATAACGTCACAAAAATAAATGACGTCACAAAATACATAACGTCACCAAAATAAATGACGTCACAAAATACATAACGTCACAAAAATAAATGACGTCACAAAAATAAATGACGTCACAAAATACATAACGTCACAAAAATATATGACGTCACAAAATACATAACGTCACAAAAATAAATGACGTCACAAAATACATAACGTCACAAAAATAAATGACGTCACAAAATACATAACGTCACAAAAATAAATGACGTCACAAAATTAATTACGTCACAAAATACATAACGTCACAAAAATAAATGACGTCACAAAATACATAACGTCACAAAAATAAATGACGTCACAAAATACATAACGTCACAAAATTAATGACGTCACAATAATTAATTACGTCACAAAATACATAACGTCACAAAAATTAATTACGTCAAAAAATACATAACCTCACAAAAATAAATGACGTCACAAAATACATAACGTCACAAACATAAATGACGTCACAAAATACATAACGTCACAAAAATAAATGACGTCACAAAATACATAACGTCACAAAAATAAATGACGTCACAAAATACATAACGTCACAAAAATAAATGACGTCACAAAATACATAACGTCACTAAAATAAATGACGTCACAAAATAAATAAAGTCACAAAAATAAATGACGTCAAAAAATACATAACCTCACAAAAATAAATGACGTCACAAAATACATAACATAACGTCACAAAAATAAATGACGTCAAAAAATACATAACGTCACAAAAATAAATGACGTCACAATAATAAATGACGTCACAAAATACATAACGTCACAAAAATAAATGACGTCACAAAATACATAACGTTACAAAAATAAATGACGTCACAAAATACATAACGTCACAAAAATAAATGACGTCACAAAATACATAACGTCACAAAAAATTACGTCTCAAAATACATAACGTCACAAAAATAAATGACGTTACAAAAAACATAACGTCACAAAAATAAATGACGTCACAAAAAACATAACGTCACAAAAATAAATGACGTCACAAAATACATAACGTCACAAAAATAAATGACGTCACAAAATACATAACGTCACAAAAACAAATGGCGTCACAAAATACATAACGTCACAAAAATAAATGACGTCACAAAATACATAACGTCACAAAAATAAATGACGTCACAAAAATAAATGACGTCACAAAATACATAACGTCACAAAATATATAACGTCACAAAAATAAATGACGTCACAAAAATTAATTACGTCACAAAATACATAACGTCACAAAAATAAATGACGTCACAAAATACATAACGTCACAAAAATAAATGACGTCACAAAATACATAACGTCACAAAAATAAATGACGTCACAAAATACATAACGTCACAAAATACAAAACGTTACAAAAATAAATGACGTCACAAAATAAATAATGTCAAAAATATAAATGACGTCACAAAATATCTAACGTCACAAAAATTAATTACGTCGAAAAATACATAACCTCACAAAAATAAATGACGTCACAAAATACATAACGTCACAAAAATTAATTACGTCAAAAAATACATAACCTCACAAAAATAAATGACGTCACAAAATACATAACGTCACAAAAATAAATGACGTCACAAAATACATAACGTCACAAAAATAAATGACGTCACAAAATACATAACGTCACAAAAATAAATGACGTCACAAAAATTAATGACGTCACAAAATACATAACGTCACAAAAATAAATGACGTCAGAAAAATTAATTACGTCACAAAATACATAACGTCACAAAAATAAATGACGTCACAAAAATTAATGACGTCACAAAATACATAACGTCACAAAAATAAATGACGTCAGAAAAATTAATTACGTCACAAAATACATAACGTCACAAAAATTAATGACGTCAAAAAATACATAACCTCACAAAAATAAATGACGTCACAAAATACATAACGTCACAAAAATAAATGACGTCACAAAATAAATAATGTCAAAAATATAAATGACGTCACAAAATATCTAACGTCACAAAAATTAATTACGTCGAAAAATACATAACGTCACAAAAATAAATGACGTCAAAAAATACATAACGTCACAAAAATAAATGACGTCACAATAATAAATGACGTCACAAAATACATATCGTCACAAAAATAAATGACGTCACAAAATACATAACGTTACAAAAATAACTGACGTCACAAAATACATAACGTCACAAAAATAAATGACGTCACAAAATACATAACGTCACAAAAAATGACGTCTCAAAATACATAACGTCACAAAAATAAATGACGTCACAAAATACATAACGTCACAAAAATAAATGACGTTACAAAAAACATAACGTCACAAAAATAAATGACGTCACAAAATACATAACGTCACAAAAATAAATGACGTCACAAAATACATAACGTCACAAACATAAATGACGTCACAAAATACATAACGTCACAAAATACATAACGTAACAAAAATAAATGACGTCACAAAATAAATAAAGTCACAAAAATAAATGACGTCACAAAATACATAACGTCACAAAAATAAATGACGTCACAAAATACATAACGTCACAAAAATTAATGACGTCACAAAAATTAATTACGTCACAAAATACATAACGTCACAAAAATTAATTACGTCAAAAATACATAACCTCACGAAAATAAATGACGTCACAAAATACATAACGTAACAAAAATAAATGACGTCACAAAATACATAACGTCACAAAAATAAATGACGTCACAAAATACATAACGTCATAAAAATAAATGACGTCACAAAAATTAATTACTTCACAAAATACATAACGTCACAAAAATAAATGACGTCACAAAATACATAACGTCACAAAATACATTACGTCACAAAAATAAATGACGTCACAAAATACATAACGTCACAAAAATAAATGACGTCACAAAATACATAACGTCACAAAAATAAATGACGTCACAAAAATTAATTACGTCACAAAATACATAACGTCACAAAAATAAATGACGTCACAAAAATTAATTACGTCACAAAATACATAACTTAACAAAAATAAATGACGTCAAAAAATACATAACCTCACAAAAATAAATGATGTCACAAAATACATAACGTTACAAAAATAAATGACGTCACAAAATAAATAAAGACTCAAAAATAAATGACGTCACAAAATACATAACGTCACAAAAATAAATGATGTCACAAAATACATAACGTCACAAAAATAAATGACGTCAAAAAATACATAACGTCACAAAAATAAATGACGTCACAAAATACATAACGTCACAAAAATAAATGATGTCACAAAATACATAACGTCACAAAAATAAATGACGTCACAAAATACATAACGTCATAAAAATAAATGACGTCACAAAAATTAATTACTTCACAAAATACATAACGTCACAAAAATAAATGACGTCACAAAATACATAACGTCACATAATACATTACGTCACAAAAATAAATGACGTCACAAAATACATAACGTCACAAAAATAAATGACGTCACAAAATACATAACGTCACAAAAATAAATGACGTCACAAAAATTAATTACGTCACAAAATACATAACGTCACAAAAATAAATGACGTCAAAAAATACATAACCTCACAAAAATAAATGATGTCACAAAATACATAACGTCACAAAAATAAATGACGTCACAAAATACATAACGTCACAAAAATAAATGACGTCACAAAATACATAACGTCACAAAAATAAATGACGTCACAAAAAAAACGTCAAAAAAATAAATGACGTCACAAAATACATAACGTCACAAAAATAAATGACGTCAAAAAATACATAACGTCACAAAAATAAATGACGTCACAATAATAAATGACGTCACAAAATACATAACGTCACAAAAATAAATGACGTCACAAAATACATAACGTTACAAAAATAAATGACGTCACAAAATACATAACGTCACAAAAATAAATGACGTCACAAAATACATAACGTCACAAAAAATGACGTCTCAAAATACATAACGTCACAAAAATAAATGACGTTACAAAAAACATAACGTCACAAAAATAAATGACGTCACAAAATACATAACGTCACAAAAATAAATGACGTCACAAAATACATAACGTCACAAAAATAAATGACTTCACAAAATACATAACGTCACAAAAACAAATGGCGTCACAAAATACATAACGTCACAAAAATAAATGACGTCACAAAATACATAACGTCACAAAAATAAATGACGTCACAAAATTAATAACGTCACAAAATACATACCGTAACAAAAATAAATGACGTCACAAAATACATAACGTCACAAAAATAAATGACGTCACAAAATACATAACGTCACAAAAATAAATGACGTCACAAAATACATAACGTCACTAAAATAAATGACGTCACAAAATACATAACGTCACAAAAATTAATTACGTCAAAAAATACATAACCTCACAAAAATAAATGACGTCACAAAATACATAACGTCACAAAAATAAATGACGTCACAAAATACATAACGTCACTAAAATAAATGACGTCACAAAATACATAACGTCACAAAAATAAATGACGTCACAAAATACATAACGTCACAAAAATAAATGACGTCACAAAATACATAACGTCACCAAAATAAATGACGTCACAAAATACATAACGTCACAAAAATAAATGACGTCACAAAAATAAATGACGTCACAAAATACATAACGTCACAAAAATATATGACGTCACAAAATACATAACGTCACAAAAATAAATGACGTCACAAAATACATAACGTCACAAAAATAAATGACGTCACAAAATACATAACGTCACAAAAATAAATGACGTCACAAAATTAATTACGTCACAAAATACATAACGTCACAAAAATAAATGACGTCACAAAATACATAACGTCACAAAAATAAATGACGTCACAAAATACATAACGTCACAAAATTAATGACGTCACAATAATTAATTACGTCACAAAATACATAACGTCACAAAAATTAATTACGTCAAAAAATACATAACCTCACAAAAATAAATGACGTCACAAAATACATAACGTCACAAACATAAATGACGTCACAAAATACATAACGTCACAAAAATAAATGACGTCACAAAATACATAACGTCACAAAAATAAATGACGTCACAAAATACATAACGTCACAAAAATAAATGACGTCACAAAATACATAACGTCACTAAAATAAATGACGTCACAAAATAAATAAAGTCACAAAAATAAATGACGTCAAAAAATACATAACCTCACAAAAATAAATGACGTCACAAAATACATAACATAACGTCACAAAAATAAATGACGTCAAAAAATACATAACGTCACAAAAATAAATGACGTCACAATAATAAATGACGTCACAAAATACATAACGTCACAAAAATAAATGACGTCACAAAATACATAACGTTACAAAAATAAATGACGTCACAAAATACATAACGTCACAAAAATAAATGACGTCACAAAATACATAACGTCACAAAAAATTACGTCTCAAAATACATAACGTCACAAAAATAAATGACGTTACAAAAAACATAACGTCACAAAAATAAATGACGTCACAAAAAACATAACGTCACAAAAATAAATGACGTCACAAAATACATAACGTCACAAAAATAAATGACGTCACAAAATACATAACGTCACAAAAACAAATGGCGTCACAAAATACATAACGTCACAAAAATAAATGACGTCACAAAATACATAACGTCACAAAAATAAATGACGTCACAAAAATAAATGACGTCACAAAATACATAACGTCACAAAATATATAACGTCACAAAAATAAATGACGTCACAAAAATTAATTACGTCACAAAATACATAACGTCACAAAAATAAATGACGTCACAAAATACATAACGTCACAAAAATAAATGACGTCACAAAATACATAACGTCACAAAAATAAATGACGTCACAAAATACATAACGTCACAAAATACAAAACGTTACAAAAATAAATGACGTCACAAAATAAATAATGTCAAAAATATAAATGACGTCACAAAATATCTAACGTCACAAAAATTAATTACGTCGAAAAATACATAACCTCACAAAAATAAATGACGTCACAAAATACATAACGTCACAAAAATTAATTACGTCAAAAAATACATAACCTCACAAAAATAAATGACGTCACAAAATACATAACGTCACAAAAATAAATGACGTCACAAAATACATAACGTCACAAAAATAAATGACGTCACAAAATACATAACGTCACAAAAATAAATGACGTCACAAAAATTAATGACGTCACAAAATACATAACGTCACAAAAATAAATGACGTCAGAAAAATTAATTACGTCACAAAATACATAACGTCACAAAAATAAATGACGTCACAAAAATTAATGACGTCACAAAATACATAACGTCACAAAAATAAATGACGTCAGAAAAATTAATTACGTCACAAAATACATAACGTCACAAAAATTAATGACGTCAAAAAATACATAACCTCACAAAAATAAATGACGTCACAAAATACATAACGTCACAAAAATAAATGACGTCACAAAATAAATAATGTCAAAAATATAAATGACGTCACAAAATATCTAACGTCACAAAAATTAATTACGTCGAAAAATACATAACGTCACAAAAATAAATGACGTCAAAAAATACATAACGTCACAAAAATAAATGACGTCACAATAATAAATGACGTCACAAAATACATATCGTCACAAAAATAAATGACGTCACAAAATACATAACGTTACAAAAATAACTGACGTCACAAAATACATAACGTCACAAAAATAAATGACGTCACAAAATACATAACGTCACAAAAAATGACGTCTCAAAATACATAACGTCACAAAAATAAATGACGTCACAAAATACATAACGTCACAAAAATAAATGACGTTACAAAAAACATAACGTCACAAAAATAAATGACGTCACAAAATACATAACGTCACAAAAATAAATGACGTCACAAAATACATAACGTCACAAACATAAATGACGTCACAAAATACATAACGTCACAAAATACATAACGTAACAAAAATAAATGACGTCACAAAATAAATAAAGTCACAAAAATAAATGACGTCACAAAATACATAACGTCACAAAAATAAATGACGTCACAAAATACATAACGTCACAAAAATTAATGACGTCACAAAAATTAATTACGTCACAAAATACATAACGTCACAAAAATTAATTACGTCAAAAATACATAACCTCACGAAAATAAATGACGTCACAAAATACATAACGTAACAAAAATAAATGACGTCACAAAATACATAACGTCACAAAAATAAATGACGTCACAAAATACATAACGTCATAAAAATAAATGACGTCACAAAAATTAATTACTTCACAAAATACATAACGTCACAAAAATAAATGACGTCACAAAATACATAACGTCACAAAATACATTACGTCACAAAAATAAATGACGTCACAAAATACATAACGTCACAAAAATAAATGACGTCACAAAATACATAACGTCACAAAAATAAATGACGTCACAAAAATTAATTACGTCACAAAATACATAACGTCACAAAAATAAATGACGTCACAAAAATTAATTACGTCACAAAATACATAACTTAACAAAAATAAATGACGTCAAAAAATACATAACCTCACAAAAATAAATGATGTCACAAAATACATAACGTTACAAAAATAAATGACGTCACAAAATAAATAAAGACTCAAAAATAAATGACGTCACAAAATACATAACGTCACAAAAATAAATGATGTCACAAAATACATAACGTCACAAAAATAAATGACGTCAAAAAATACATAACGTCACAAAAATAAATGACGTCACAAAATACATAACGTCACAAAAATAAATGATGTCACAAAATACATAACGTCACAAAAATAAATGACGTCACAAAATACATAACGTCATAAAAATAAATGACGTCACAAAAATTAATTACTTCACAAAATACATAACGTCACAAAAATAAATGACGTCACAAAATACATAACGTCACATAATACATTACGTCACAAAAATAAATGACGTCACAAAATACATAACGTCACAAAAATAAATGACGTCACAAAATACATAACGTCACAAAAATAAATGACGTCACAAAAATTAATTACGTCACAAAATACATAACGTCACAAAAATAAATGACGTCAAAAAATACATAACCTCACAAAAATAAATGATGTCACAAAATACATAACGTCACAAAAATAAATGACGTCACAAAATACATAACGTCACAAAAATAAATGACGTCACAAAATACATAACGTCACAAAAATAAATGACGTCACAAAAAAAACGTCAAAAAAATAAATGACGTCACAAAATACATAACGTCACAAAAATAAATGACGTCAAAAAATACATAACGTCACAAAAATAAATGACGTCACAATAATAAATGACGTCACAAAATACATAACGTCACAAAAATAAATGACGTCACAAAATACATAACGTTACAAAAATAAATGACGTCACAAAATACATAACGTCACAAAAATAAATGACGTCACAAAATACATAACGTCACAAAAAATGACGTCTCAAAATACATAACGTCACAAAAATAAATGACGTTACAAAAAACATAACGTCACAAAAATAAATGACGTCACAAAATACATAACGTCACAAAAATAAATGACGTCACAAAATACATAACGTCACAAAAATAAATGACTTCACAAAATACATAACGTCACAAAAACAAATGGCGTCACAAAATACATAACGTCACAAAAATAAATGACGTCACAAAATACATAACGTCACAAAAATCAATGACGTCACAAAAGAAATTACGTCAAAAAATACATAACGTCACAAAATATATAACGTCACAAAAAAATGACGTCACAAAAATTTATTACGTCACAAAATACATAACGTCACAAAAATAAATGACGTCACAAAATACATAACGTCACAAAAATAAATGACGTCACAAAATACATAACGTCACAAAAATAAATGACGTCACAAAATACATAACGTCACAAACATAAATGACGTCACAAAATACATAACGTCATAAAAATAAATGACGTCACAAAAATTAATTACTTCACAAAATACATAACGTCACAAAAATAAATGACGTCACAAAATACATAACGTCACAAAATACATTACGTCACAAAAATAAATGACGTCACAAAATACATAACGTCACAAAAAAAATGACGTCACAAAATACATAACGTCACAAAAATAAATGACGTCACAAAAATTAATTACGTCATAAAATACATAACGTCACAAAAATAAATGACGTCACAAAAATTAATTACGTCACAAAATACATAACGTCACAAAAATAAATGACGTCAAAAAATACATAACCTCACAAAAATAAATGATGTCACAAAATACATAACGTTACAAAAATAAATGACGTCACAAAATAAATAAAGTCTCAAAAATAAATGACGTCACAAAATACATAACGTCACAAAAATAAATGATGTCACAAAATACATAACGTCACAAAAATAAATGACGTCAAAAAATACATAACGTCACAAAAAAAAATGACGTCACAAAATACATAACGTCACAAAAATAAATGATGTCACAAAATACATAACGTCAAAAAAATAAATGACGTCACAAAATACATAACGTCATAAAAATAAATGACGTCACAAAAATTAATTACTTCACAAAATACATAACGTCACAAAAATAAATGACGTCACAAAATACATAACGTCACAAAATACATTACGTCACAAAAATAAATGACGTCACAAAATACATAACGTCACAAAAATAAATGACGTCACAAAATACATAACGTCACAAAAATAAATGACGTCACAAAAATTAATTACGTCACAAAATACATAACGTCACAAAAATAAATGACGTCAAAAAATACATAACCTCACAAAAATAAATGATGTCACAAAATACATAACGTCACAAAAATAAATGACGTCACAAAATACATAACGTCACAAAAATAAATGACGTCACAAAATACATAACGTCACAAAAATAAATGAAGTCACAAAAAAATAACGTCAAAAAAATAAATGACGTCACAAAATACATAACGTCACAAAAATAAATGACGTCAAAAAATACATAACGTCACAAAAATAAATGACGTCACAATAATAAATGACGTCACAAAATACATAACGTCACAAAAATAAATGACGTCACAAAATACATAACGTTACAAAAATAAATGACGTCACAAAATACATAACGTCACAAAAATAAATGACGTCACAAAATACATAACGTCACAAAAAATTACGTCTCAAAATACATAACGTCACAAAAATAAATGACGTTACAAAAAACATAACGTCACAAAAATAAATGACGTCACAAAATACATAACGTCACAAAAATAAATGACGTCACAAAATACATAACGTCACAAAAATAAATGACGTCACAAAATACATAACGTCACAAAAAATTACGTCTCAAAATACATAACGTCACAAAAATAAATGACGTTACAAAAAACATAACGTCACAAAAATAAATGACGTCACAAAATACATAACGTCACAAAAATAAATGACGTCACAAAATACATAACGTCACAAAAATAAATGACGTCACAAAATACATAACGTCACAAAAACAAATGGCGTCACAAAATACATAACGTCACAAAAATAAATGACGTCACAAAATACATAACGTCACAAAAATAAATGACGTCACAAAAATTAATTGCGTCACAAAATACATAACGTCACAAAATATATAACGTCACAAAAATAAATGACGTCACAAAAATTAATTACGTCACAAAATACATAACGTCACAAAAATAAATGACGTCACAAAATACATAACGTCACAAAAATAAATGACGTCACAAAATACATAACGTCACAAAAATAAATGACGTCACAAAATACATAACGTCACAAAATACAAAACGTTACAAAAATAAATGACGTCACAAAATAAATAATGTCAAAAATATAAATGACGTCACAAAATATCTAACGTCACAAAAATTAATTACGTCGAAAAATACATAACCTCACAAAAATAAATGACGTCACAAAATACATATCGTCACAAAAATTAATTACGTCAAAAAATACATAACCTCACAAAAATAAATGACGTCACAAAATACATAACGTCACAAAAATAAATGACGTCACAAAATACATAACGTCACAAAAATAAATGACGTCACAAAATACATAACGTCACAAAAATAAATGACGTCACAAAAATTAATGACGTCACAAAATACATAACGTCACAAAAATAAATGACGTCAGAAAAATTAATTACGTCACAAAATACATAACGTCACAAAAATAAATGACGTCACAAAAATTAATGACGTCACAAAATACATAACGTCACAAAAATAAATGACGTCAGAAAAATTAATTACGTCACAAAATACATAACGTCACAAAAATTAATGACGTCAAAAATACATAACCTCACAAAAATAAATGACGTCACAAAATACATAACGTCACAAAAATTAATTACGTCAAAAAATACATAACCTCACAAAAATAAATGACGTCACAAAATACATAACGTCACAAAAATAAATGACGTCACAAAATACATAACGTCACAAAAATAAATGACGTCACAAAATACATAACGTCACAAAAATAAATGACGTCACAAAAATTAATGACGTCACAAAATACATAACGTCACAAAAATAAATGACGTCAGAAAAATTAATTACGTCACAAAATACATAACGTCACAAAAATAAATGACGTCAAAAAATACATGACCTGACAAAAATAAATGATGTCACAAAATACATAACGTCACAAAAATAAATGACGTCACAAAATACATAACGTCACAAAAATAAATGACGTCACAAAAATTAATTACGTCACAAAATACATAACGTCACAAAATATATAACGTCACAAAAATAAATGACGTCACAAAAATTAATTACGTCACAAAATACATAACGTCACAAAAATAAATGACGTCAAAAAATACATAACCTCACAAAAATAAATGACGTCACAAAATACATAACGTCACAAAAATAAATGACGTCACAAAAATAAATAACGTCACAAAATACATAACGTCACAAAATACATTTGACGTCATTTATTTTGTGACGTTATGTATTTTGTGACATCATTTATTTTTGTGAGGTTATATATTTTTTGACGTCATTTATTTTTGTGACGTTATGTATTTTGTGACGTAATTAATTTTTGTGACGTCATTTATTTTTGTGACGTTATGTATTTTGTGACGTCATTTATTTTTGTGACGTTATGTATTTTGTGACGTCATTTATTTTTGTGACGTAATGTATTTTGTGACGTTATGTATTTTGTGACGTCATTTATTTTTGTGACGTTATGTATTTTGTGAAGTAATTAATTTTTGTGACGTCATTTATTTTTATGACGTTATGTATTTTGTGACGTCATTTATTTTTGTGACGTTATGTATTTTGTGACATCATTTATTTTTGTGACGTTATGTATTTTGTGACGTCATTTATTTTTGTGACGTTATGTATTTTTTGACGTCATTTATTTTTGTGACGTTATGTATTTTGTGACATCATTTATTTTTGTGACGTTATGTATTTTGTGACGTCATTTATTTTTGAGTCTTTATTTATTTTGTGACGTCATTTATTTTTGTAACGTTATGTATTTTGTGACATCATTTATTTTTGTGAGGTTATGTATTTTTTGACGTCATTTATTTTTGTGAAGTTATGTATTTTGTGACGTAATTAATTTTTGTGACGTCATTTATTTTTGTGACGTTATGTATTTTGTGACGTAATTAATTTTTGTGACGTCATTTATTTTTGTGACGTTATGTATTTTGTGACGTCATTTATTTTTGTGACGTTATGTATTTTGTGACGTCATTTATTTTTGTGACGTAATGTATTTTGTGACGTTATGTATTTTGTGACGTCATTTATTTTTGTTACGTTATGTATTTTGTGAAGTAATTAATTTTTGTGACGTCATTTATTTTTATGACGTTATGTATTTTGTGACGTCATTTATTTTTGTGACGTTATGTATTTTGTGACGTCATTTATTTTTGTTACGTTATGTATTTTGTGACGTCATTTATTTTCGTGAGGTTATGTATTTTTTGACGTAATTAATTTTTGTGACGTTATGTATTTTGTGACGTAATTAATTTTTGTGACGTCATTAATTTTTGTGACGTTATGTATTTTGTGACGTCATTTATTTTTTCGACGTTATGTATTTTGTGACGTCATTTATTTTTGTGACTTTATTTATTTTGTGACGTCATTTATTTTTGTGACGTTATGTATTTTGTGACGTTATGTATTTTGTGACGTCATTTATGTTTGTGACGTTATGTATTTTGTGACGTCATTTATTTTTGTGACGTTATGTATTTTGTGACGTCATTTATTTTTGTGACGTTATGTTTTTTGTAACGTCATTTATTTTTGTGACGTTATGTATTTTGTGACGTCATTTATTTTTGTGACGTTATATATTTTGAGACGTCATTTTTTGTGACGTTATGTATTTTGTGACGTCATTTATTTTTGTGACGTTATGTATTTTGTGACGTCAGTTATTTTTGTAACGTTATGTATTTTGTGACGTCATTTATTTTTGTGACGATATGTATTTTGTGACGTCATTTATTATTGTGACGTCATTTATTTTTGTGACGTTATGTATTTTTTGACGTCATTTATTTTTGTGATGTTATGTATTTTGTGACGTCATTTATTTTTTTGAAGTTATTTTTTTGTGACGTCATTTATTTTTGTGACGTTATGTATTTTGTGACGTCATTTATTTTTTTGACGTTATGTATTTTGTGACGTTATGTATTTTGTGACGTTATGTATTTTGTGACGTTATTTATTTTTGTGACGTCATTTATTTTTGTGACGTTATGTATTTTGTGACGTCATTTATTTTTTTGAGGTTATGTATTTTTTGACGTCATTTATTTTTGTGATGTTATGTATTTTGTGACGTAATTAATTTTTGTGACGTCATTTATTTTTGTGACGTTATATATTTTGTGACGTTATGTATTTTGTGACGTAATTAATTTTTGTGACGTCATTTATTTTTGTGACGTTATGTATTTTGTGACGTCATTTATTTTTGTGACGTTATGTATTTTGTGACGTTATTTATTTTTGTGACGTTATGTATTTTGTGACATCATTTATTTTTGTCAGGTTATGTATTTTTTGACGTCATTTATTTTTGTGACGTTATGTATTTTGTGACGTAATTAATTTTTCTGACGTCATTTATTTTTGTGACGTTATGTATTTTGTGACGTCATTAATTTTTGTGACGTCATTTATTTTTGTGACGTTATGTATTTTGTGACGTCATTTATTTTTGTGACGATATGTATTTTGTGACGTCATTTATTTTTGTGACGTTATGTATTTTGTGACGTCATTTATTTTTGTGAGGTTATGTATTTTTTGACGTAATTAATTTTTGTGACGTTATGTATTTTGTGACGTCATTTATTTTTGTGAGGTTATGTATTTTTCGACGTAATTAATTTTTGTGACGTTATGTATTTTGTGACGTCATTTATATTTTTGACATTATTTATTTTGTGACGTCATTTATTTTTGTAACGTTTTGTATTTTGTGACGTTATGTATTTTGTGACGTCATTTATTTTTGTGACGTTATGTATTTTGTGACATCATTTATTTTTGTGACGTTATGTATTTTGTGACGTCATTTATTTTTGTGACGTTATGTATTTTGTGACGTAATTAATTTTTGTGACGTCATTTATTTTTGTGACGTTATATATTTTGTGACGTTATGTATTTTGTGACGTAATTAATTTTTGTGACGTCATTTATTTTTGTGACGTTATGTATTTTGTGACGTCATTTATTTTTGTGACGTTATGTATTTTGTGACACCATTTGTTTTTGTGACGTTATGTATTTTGTGACGTCATTTATTTTTGTGACGTTATGTATTTTGTGACGTCATTTATTTTTGTGACGTTATGTATTTTGTGACGTCATTTATTTTTGTGACGTTATGTTTTTTGTAACGTCATTTATTTTTGTGACGTTATGTATTTTGAGACGTCATTTTTTGTGACGTTATGTATTTTGTGACGTCATTTATTTTTGTGACGTTATGTATTTTGTGACGTCATTTATTTTTGTAACGTTATGTATTTTGTGACGTCATTTATTTTTGTGACGTTATGTATTTTGTGACGTCATTTATTATTGTGACGTCATTTATTTTTGTGACGTTATGTATTTTTTGACTTCATTTATTTTTGTGACGTTATGTATTTTGTGACGTCATTTATTTTTTTGACGTTATTTTTTTGTGACGTCATTTATTTTTGTGACGTTATGTATTTTGTGACGTCATTTATTTTTGTGACGTTATGTATTTTGTGACGTCATTTATTTTTGTGACGTTATGTATTTTGTGACATCATTTATTTTTGTGAGGTTATGTATTTTTTGACGTCATTTATTTTTGTGACGTTATGTATTTTGTGACGTAATTAATTTTTGTGACGTCATTTATTTTTGTGACGTTATGTATTTTGTGACGTCATTTATTTTTGTGACGTTATGTATTTTGTGACGTCATTTATTTTTGTGACGTAATGTATTTTGTGACGTTATGTATTTTGTGACGTCATTTATTTTTGTGACGTTATGTATTTTGTGAAGTAATTAATTTTTGTGACGTCATTTATTTTTATGACGTTATGTATTTTGTGACATCATTTATTTTTGTGACGTTATGTATTTTGTGACGTCATTTATTTTTGTGACGTTATGTATTTTTTGACGTCATTTATTTTTGTGACGTTATGTATTTTGTGACATCATTTATTTTTGTGACGTTATGTATTTTGTGACGTCATTTATTTTTGAGACTTTATTTAATTTGTGACGTCATTTATTTTTGTAACGTTATGTATTTTGTGACATCATTTATTTTTGTGAGGTTATGTATTTTTTGACGTCATTTATTTTTGTGACGTTATGTATTTTGTGACGTAATTAATCTTTGTGACGTCATTTATTTTTGTGACGTTATGTATTTTATGACGTAATTAATTTTTGTGACGTCATTTATTTTTGTGACGTTATGTATTTTGTGACGTCATTTATTTTTGTGACGTTATGTATTTTGTGACGTCATTTATTTTTGTGACGTTATGTATTTTGTGACGTCATTTATTTTTGTGACGTTATGTATTTTGTGACGTAATACATTTTTGTGACGTCATTTTTTTTTGTGACGTTATATATTTTGTGACGTTATGTATTTTGTGACGTAATTATTTTTTGTGACGTCATTTATTTTTGTGACGTTATGTATTTTGTGACGTCATTTATTTTTGTGACGTTATGTATTTTGTGACGCCATTTGTTTTTGTGACGTTATGTATTTTGTGAAGTCATTTATTTTTGTGACGTTATGTATTTTGTGACGTCATTTATTTTTGTGACGTTATGTATTTTGTGACGTCATTTATTTTTGTGACGTTATGTTTTTTGTAACGTCATTTATTTTTGTGACGTTATGTATTTTGAGACGTCATTTTTTGTGACGTTATGTATTTTGTGACGTCATTTATTTTTGTGACGTTATGTATTTTGTGATGTCATTTATTTTTGTAACGTTATGTATTTTGTGACGTCATTTATTTTTGTGACGTTATGTATTTTGTGACGTCATTTATTATTGTGACGTCATTTATTTTTGTGACGTTATGTATTTTTTGACGTCATTTATTTTTGTGACGTTATGTATTTTGTGACGTCATTTATTTTTTTGACGTTATTTTTTTTGTGACGTCATTTATTTTTGTGACGTTATGTATTTTGTGACGTCATTTATTTTTGTGACGTTATGTATTTTGTGACGTCATTTATTTTTGTGACGTTATGTATTTTGTGACATCATTTATTTTTGTGAGGTTATGTATTTTTTGACGTCATTAATTTTTGTGACGTTATGTATTTTGTGACGTAATTAATTTTTGTGACGTCATTTATTTTTGTGACGTTATGTATTTTGTGACGTCATTTATTTTTGTGACGTTATGTATTTTGTGACGTCATTTATTTTTGTGACGTAATGTATTTTGTGACGTTATGTATTTTGTGACGTCATTTATTTTTGTGACGTTATGTATTTTGTGAAGTAATTAATTTTTGTGACGTCATTTATTTTTATGACGTTATGTATTTTGTGACGTCATTTATTTTTTTGACGTTATGTATTTTGTGACATTATTTATTTTTGTGACGTTATGTATTTTGTGACGTCATTTATTTTTGTGACGTTATGTATTTTTTGACGTCATTTATTTTTGTGACGTTATGTATTTTGTGACATCATTTATTTTTGTGACGTTATGTATTTTGTGACGTCATTTATTTTTGAGACTTTATTTATTTTGTGACGTCATTTATTTTTGTAACGTTATGTATTTTGTGACATCATTTATTTTTGTGAGGTTATGTATTTTTTGACATCATTTATTTTTGTGACGTTATGTATTTTGTGACGTAATTAATTTTTGTGACGTCATTTATTTTTGTGACGTTATGTATTTTGTGACGTAATTAATTTTTGTGACGTCATTTATTTTTGTGACGTTATGTATTTTGTGACGTCATTTATTTTTGTGACGTCATGTATTTTGTGACGTCATTTATTTTTGTGACGTAATGTATTTTGTGACGTTATGTATTTTGTGACGTCATTTATTTTTGTGACGTTATGTATTTTGTGAAGTAATTAATTTTTGTGACGTCATTTATTTTTATGACGTTATGTATTTTGTGACGTCATTTATTTTTGTGACGTTATGTATTTTGTGACGTCATTTATTTTTGTGACGTTATGTATTTTGTGACGTCATTTATTTTCGTGAGGTTATGTATTTTTTGACGTAATTAATTTTTGTGACGTTATGTATTTTGTGACGTCATTTATTTTTGTGACGTTATGTTTTTTGTAACGTCATTTATTTTTGTGACGTTATGTATTTTGTGACGTCATTTATTTTTGTGACGTTATGTATTTTGAGACGTCATTTTTTGTGACGTTATGTATTTTGTGACGTCATTTATTTTTGTGACGTTATGTATTTTGTGACGTCATTTATTTTTGTAACGTTATGTATTTTGTGACGTCATTTATTTTTGTGACGTTATGTATTTTTTGACGTCATTTATTTTTGTGACGTTATGTATTTTGTGACGTCATTTATTTTATTGACGTCATTTTTTTGTGACGTCATTTATTTTTGTGACGTTATGTATTTTGTGACGTCATTTATTTTTGTGACGTTATGTATTTTGTGACGTTATGTATTTTGTGACGTTATTTATTTTTGTGACGTCATTTATTTTTGTGACGTTATGTATTTTGTGACGTCATTTATTTTTGTGAGGTTATGTATTTTTTGACGTCATTTATTTTTGTGACGTTATGTATTTTGTGACGTAATTAATTTTTGTGACGTCATTTATTTTTGTGACGTTATGTATTTTGTGACGTCATTTATTTTTGTGACGTTATGTATTTTGTGACGTCATTTATTTTTGTGACGTAATGTATTTTGTGACGTTATGTATTTTGTGACGTCATTTATTTTTGTGACGTTATGTATTTTGTGAAGTAATTAATTTTTGTGACGTCATTTATTTTTATGACGTTATGTATTTTGTGACGTCATTTATTTTTGTGACGTTATGTATTTTGTGACATCATTAATTTTTGTGACGTTATGTATTTTGTGACGTCATTTATTTTTGTGACGTTATGTATTTTGTGACGTTATGTATTTTGTGACATCCTTTTTTTGTGACGTTATGTATTTTGTGACGTCATTTATTTTTGTGACTTTATTTATTTTGTGACGTCATTTATTTTTGTAACGTTATGTATTTTGTGACGTTATGTATTTTGTGACGTTATTTATTTTTGTGACGTTATGTATTTTGTGACGTCATTTATTTTTGTGACGTTATATATTTTGTGACGTTATGTATTTTGTGACGTAATTAATTTTTGTGACGTCATTTACTTTTGTGACGTTATGTATTTTGTGACGTCATTTATTTTTGTGACGTTATGTATTTTGTGACGTCATTTATTTTTGTGACGTTATGTATTTTGTGACATCATTTATTTTTGTCAGGTCATGTATTTTTTGACGTCATTTATTTTTGTGACGTTATGTATTTTGTGACGTAATTAATTTTTCTGACGTCATTTATTTTTGTGACGTTATGTATTTTGTGACGTAATTATTTTTGTGACGTCATTTATTTTTGTGACGTTATGTATTTTGTGACGTCATTTATTTTTGTGACGTTATGTATTTTGTGACGTCATTTATTTTTGTGACGTTATGTATTTTGTGACGTCATTTATTTTCGTGAGGTTATGTATTTTTTGACGTAATTAATTTTTGTGACGTTATGTATTTTGTGACGTCATTTATTTTTGTGAGGTTATGTATTTTTCGACGTAATTAATTTTTGTGACGTTATGTATTTTGTGACGTCATTTATTTTTGTGACATTATTTATTTTGTGACGTCATTAATTTTGTAACGATATGTATTTTGTGACGTTATGTATTTTGTGACGTTATTTATTTTTGTGACGTTATGTATTTTGTGACGTAATTAATTTTTGTGACGTCATTTATTTTTGTGACGTTATATATTTTGTGACGTTATGTATTTTGTGACGTTATTTATTTTTGTGACGTCATTTATTTTTGTGACGTTATGTATTTTGTGACGTCATTTATTTTTGTGACGTTATGTATTTTGTGACGTCATTTATTTTTGTGACGTTATGTATTTTGTGACATCATTAATTTTTGTCAGGTCATGTATTTTTTGACGTCATTTTTTTTGTGACGTTATGTATTTTGTGACGTAATTAATTTTTCTGACGTCATTTATTTTTGTGACGTTATGTATTTTGTGACGTCATTAATTTTTGTGACGTCATTTATTTTTGTGACGTTATGTATTTTGTGACGTCATTTATTTTTGTGACGTTATGTATTTTGTGACGTCATTTATTTTTGTGACGATATGTAATTTGTGACGTCATTTATTTTTGTGAGGTTATGTATTTTTTGACGTAATTAATTTTTGAGACGTTATGTATTTTGTGACGTAATTAATTTTTGTGACGTCATTAATTTTGTGACGTTATGTATTTTGTGACGTCATTTATGTTTGTGACGTTATGTATTTTGTGACGTCATTTATTTTTGTGACTTTATTTATTTTGTGACGTCATTTATTTTTGTGACGTTATGTATTTTGAGACGTTATGTATTTTATGACGTTATTTATTTTCGTGACGTTATGTATTTTGTGACGTAATTAATTTTTGTGACGTCATTTATTTTTGTGACGTTATATATTTTGTGACGTCATTTATTTTTGTGACGTTGTGTATTTTGTGACGTCATTTATTTTTGTGACTTTATTTATTTTGTGACGTCATTTATTTTTGTGACGTTATGTATTTTGTGACGTTATGTATTCTGTGACGTTATTTATTTTTGTGACGTTATGTATTTTGTGACGTAATTAATTTTTGTGACGTCATTTATTTTTGAGACGTTATATATTTTGTGACGTTATGTATTTTGTGACGTAATCAATTTTTGTGACGTCATTTATTTTTGTGACAATATGTATTTTGTGACGTCATTTATTTTTGTGACGTTATGTATTTTGTGACGTCATTTATTTTTGTGACGTTATGTATTTTGTGACATCATTAATTTTTGTCAGGTCATGTATTTTTTGACGTCATTTATTTTTGTGACGTTATGTATTTTGTGACGTAATTAATTTTTCTGACGTCATTTATTTTTGTGACGTTATGTATTTTGTGACGTCATTAATTTTTGTGACGTCATTTATTTTTGTGACGTTATGTATTTTGTGACGTCATTTATTTTTGTGACGTTATGTATTTTGTGACGTCATTTATTTTTGTGAGGTTATGTATTTTTTGACGTAATTAATTTTTGTGACGTTATGTATTTTGTGACGTAATTAATTTTTGTGACGTCATTAATTTTGTGACGTTATGTATTTTGTGACGTCATTTATTTTTGTGACGTTATGTATTTTGTGACGTCATTTATTTTTGTGACTTTATTTATTTTGTGACGTCATTTATTTTTGTGACGTTATGTATTTTGTGACGTTATGTATTTTATGACGTTATTTATTTTCGTGACGTTATGTATTTTGTGACGTAATTAATTTTTGTGACGTCATTTATTTTTGTGACGTTATATATTTTGTGACGTCATTTATTTTTGTGACGTTGTGTATTTTGTGACGTCATTTATTTTTGTGACTTTATTTATTTTGTGACGTCATTTATTTTTGTGACGTTATGTATTTTGTGACGTTATGTATTCTGTGACGTTATTTATTTTTGTGACGTTATGTATTTTGTGACGTAATTAATTTTTGTGACGTCATTTATTTTTGTGACGTTATATATTTTGTGACGTTATGTATTTTGTGACGTAATTAATTTTTGTGACGTCATTTATTTTTGTGACAATATGTATTTTGTGACGTCATTTATTTTTGTGACGTTATGTATACATGTGACGTTATGTATTTTGTGACGTCATTTATTTTTGTGACGTTGTGTATTTTGTGACGTCATTTATTTTTGTGACGTTATTTATTTTGTGACGTCATTTATTTTTGTGACGTTATGTATTTTTATGAAATATGTATTTTGTGACGTCATTTAATTTTGTGTCGTAAAATATTTTGTGACGTCATTTATTTTTGTGACGTTATGTATTTTGTGACGTCATTTATTTTTGTGACGTTATGTATTTTGTGACGTCATTTTTTTTGTGACGTTATGTATTTTGTGACGTCATTTATTTTTGTGACGTTATGTATTTTGTGACGTCATTTATTTTCGTGACGTTATGTATTTTGTGACGTCATTTATTTTTGTGACGTTATGTATTTTGTGACGTCATTTATTATTGTGAAGTCATTTATTTTTGTGACGTTATGTATTTTGTGACGTCATTTATTTTTGTGACGTTATGTATTTTGTGACGTCATTTATTTTTGTGACGTTATGTATTTTGTGACGTCATTTATTTTTGTGACGTTATGTATTTTGTGACGTCATTTATTTTTGTGACGTAATGTATTTTGTGACGGCATTTGTTTTTGTGACGTTATGTATTTTGTGACGTCATTTATTTTTGTGACGTTATGTATTTTGTGACGTCATTTATTTTTGTGACGTTATGTATTTTGTGACGTCATTTATTTTTGTGACGTTATGTATTTTGTGACGTCATTTATTTTTGTGTCGTTATGTATTTTGTGACGTCATTTATTTTTGTGACGTTATGTATTTTGTGACGTCATTTTTTTGTGACGTTATGTGTTTTGTGACGTCATTTATTTTTGTGACGTTATGTATTTTGTGACGTCATTTATTATTGTGACGTCATTTATTTTTGTGACGTTATGTATTTTGTGACGTCATTTATTTTTGTGACGTTATGTATTTTGTGACGTAATTAATTTTGTGACGTTATTTATTTTTGTGACGTTATGTATTTTGTGACTTAATTAATTTTTGTGACGTCATTTATTTTTGTGACGTTATGTATTTTGTGACGTCATTTATTTTTGTGACGTTATGTATTTTGTGACGTAATTAATTTTGTGACGTCATTTATTTTTGTGACGTTATGTATTTTGTGACGTCATTTATTTTTGTGACGTTATGTATTTTGTGACGTCATTTATTTTTGTGACGTTATGTATTTTGTGACGTAATTAATTTTGTGACGTCATTTATTTTTGTGACGTTATGTATTTTGTGACGTCATTAATTTTTGTGACGTCATTTATTTTGTGACGTCATTTATTTTTGTGACGTTATGTATTTTGTGACGTCATTTATTTTTGTGACGTTATGTATTTTGTGACGTCATTTATTTTTGTGACGTTATGTATTTTGTGACGTCATTTATTTTTGTGAGGTTATGTATTTTTTGACTTAATTAATTTTTGTGACGTTATGTATTTTGTGACGTAATTAATTTTTGTGACGTTATGTATTTTGTGACGTCATTTATTTTTGTGACGTTATGTATTTTGTGACGTCATTTATTTTTGTGACGTTATGTATTTTGTGACGTCATTTATTTTTGTGAGGTTATGTATTTTTTGACTTAATTAATTTTTGTGACGTTATGTATTTTGTGACGTAATTAATTTTTGTGACGTCATTAATTTTGTGACGTTATGTATTTTGTGACGTCATTTATTTTTGTGACGTTATGTATTTTGTGACGTCATTTATTTTTGTGACTTTATTTATTTTGTGACGTCATTTATTTTTGTAACGTTATGTATTTTGTGACGTTATGTATTTTGTGACGTTATTTATTTTTGTGACGTTATGTATTTTGTGACTTAATTAATTTTTGTGACGTCATTTATTTTTGTGACGTTATGTATTTTGTGACGTCATTTATTTTTGTGACGTTATGTATTTTGTGACGTCATTTATTTTTGTGACGTTATGTATTTTGTGACGTCATTTATTTTTGTGACGTTATGTATTTTGTGACGTCATTAATTTTTGTGACGTCATTTATTTTTGTGACGTTATGTATTTTGTGACGTCATTTATTTTTGTGACGTTATGTATTTTGTGACGTAATTAATTTTGTGACGTCATTTATTTTTGTGACGTTATGTATTTTGTGACGTCATTAATTTTTGTGACGTTATGTATTTTGTGACGTCATTTATTTTTGTGACGTTATGTATTTTGTGACGTAATTAATTTTGTGGCGTCATTTATTTTTGTGACTTTATGTATTTTGTGACGTCATTACTTTTTGTGACGTCATTTATTTTTGTGACGTTATGTATTTTGTGACGTCATTAATTTTTGTGACGTTATGTATTTTGTGACGTCATTTATTTTTGTGACATTATGTATTTTGTGACGTCATTTATTTTTGTGACGTTATGTATTTTGTGACGTCATTTATTTTTGTGAGGTTATGTATTTTTTGACTTAATTAATTTTTGTGACGTTATGTATTTTGTGACGTAATTAATTTTTGTGACGTCATTAATTTTGTGACGTTATGTATTTTGTGACGTCATTTATTTTTGTGACGTTATGTATTTTGTGACGTCATTTATTTTTGTGACTTTATTTATTTTGTGACGTAATTTATTTTTGTTACGTTATGTATTTTGTGACGTTATGTATTTTGTGACGTTATTTATTTTTGTGACGTTATGTATTTTGTGACTTAATTAATTTTTGTGACGTCATTTATTTTTGTGACGTTATGTATTTTGTGACGTCATTTATTTTTGTGACGTTATGTATTTTGTGACGTCATTTATTTTTGTGACGTTATGTATTTTGCGACGTCATTTATTTTTGTGACGTTATGTATTTTGTGACGTCATTAATTTTTGTGACGTCATTTATTTTTGTGACGTTATGTATTTTGTGACGTCATTTATTTTTGTGACGTTATGTATTTTGTGACGTAATTAATTTTGTGACGTCATTTACTTTTGTGACGTCATTTATTTTTGTGACGTTATGTATTTTGTGACGTCATTAATTTTTGTGACGTTATGTATTTTGTGACGTCATTTATTTTTGTGACGTTATGTATTTTGTGACGTAATTAATTTTGTGACGTCATTTATTTTTGTGACGTTATGTATTTTGTGACGTCATTAATTTTTGTGACGTCATTTATTTTTGTGACGTTATGTATTTTGTGACGTCACTTATTTTTGTGACGTTATGTATTTTTTGACGTAATTAATTTTGTGACGTCATTTATTTTTGTGACGTTATGTATTTTGTGACGTCATTTATTTTTGTGACGTTATGTATTTTGTGACGTCATTTATTTTTGTGACGTTATGTATTTTGTGACGTAATTAATTTTGTGACGTTATTTATTTTTGTGACGTTATGTATTTTGTGACGTCATTAATTTTTGTGACGTCATTTATTTTTGTGACGTTATGTATTTTGTGACGTCATTTATTTTTGTGACGTTATGTATTTTGTGACGTAATTAATTTTGTGACGTCATTTATTTTTGTGACGTTATGTATTTTGTGACGTCATTAATTTTTGTGACGTTATGTATTTTGTGACGTCATTTATTTTTGTGACGTTATGTATTTTGTGACGTAATTAATTTTGTGACGTCATTTATTTTTGTGACGTTATGTATTTTGTGACGTCATTAATTTTTGTGACGTCATTTATTTTTGTGACGTTATGTATTTTGTGACGTCATTTATTTTTGTGACGTTATGTATTTTGTGACGTAATTAATTTTGTGACGTCATTTATTTTTGTGACATTATGTATTTTGTGACGTCATTTATTTTTGTGACGTTATGTATTTTGTGACGTCATTTATTTTTGTAACGTTATGTATTTTGTGACGTTATGTATTTTGTGACGTTATTTATTTTTGTGACGTTATGTATTTTGTGACTTAATTAATTTTTGTGACGTCATTTATTTTTGTGACGTCATTTATTTTTGTGACGTTATGTATTTTTTGACGTAATTAATTTTGTGACGTCATTTATTTTTGTGACGTTATGTATTTTGTGACGTCATTTATTTTTGTGACGTTATGTATTTTGTGACGTCATTTATTTTTGTGACGTTATGTATTTTGTGACGTAATTAATTTTGTGACGTCATTTATTTTTGTGACGTTATGTATTTTGTGACGTCATTTATTTTTGTGACTTTATTTATTTTGTGACGTCAATTATTTTTGTGACGTTATGTATTTTGTGACGTCATTTATTTTTGTGAGGTTATGTATTTTTTGACTTAATTAATTTTTGTGACGTTATGTATTTTGTGACGTCATTTATTTTTGTGACGTTATGTATTTTGTGACGTCATTAATTTTTGTGACGTCATTTATTTTTGTGACGTTATGTATTTTGTGACGTTATGTATTTTGTGACGTCATTTATTTTTGTGACATCATTTATTTTTGTGACGTTATGTATTTTGTGACGTCATTTATTTTTGTGACGTTATGTATTTTGTGACGTCATTTATTTTTGTGACGTTATGTATTTTGTGACGTAATTAATTTTTGTGACGTCATTTATTTTTGTAACGTTATGTATTTTGTGACGTTATGTATTTTGTGACGTCATTTATTTTTGTGACGTTATGTATTTTGTGACGTCATTTATTTTTGTGAGGTTATGTATTTTTTGACTTAATTAATTTTTGTGACGTTATGTATTTTGTGACGTCATTTATTTTTGTGACGTTATGTATTTTGTGACGTCATTAATTTTTGTGACGTCATTTATTTTTGTGACGTTATGTATTTTGTGACGTCATTTATTTTTGTGACGTTATGTATTTTGTGACGTAATTAATTTTGTGACGTCATTGATTTTTGTGACGTTATATATTTTGTGACGTCATTAATTTTTGTGACGTTATGTATTTTGTGACGTAATTAATTTTGTGACGTCATTTATTTTTGTGACGTTATGTATTTTGTGACGTCATTTATTTTTGTGACGTTATGTATTTTGTGACGTCATTTATTTTTGTGACGTTATGTATTTTGTGACGTCATTTATTTTTGTGACGTTATGTATTTTGTGACGTCATTTATTTTTGTGACGTTATGTATTTTGTGACGTAATTAATTTTGTGACGTCATTTATTTTTGTGACGTTATGTATTTTGTGACGTCATTTATTTTTGTGACGTTATGTATTTTGTGACGTAATTAATTTTGTGACGTCATTTATTTTTGTGACGTTATGTATTTTGTGACGTCATTAATTTTTGTGACGTCATTTATTTTTGTGACGTTATGTATTTTGTGACGTCATTTATTTTTGTGACGTTATGTATTTTGTGACGTCATTTATTTTAGTGACGTTATGTATTTTGTGACGTCATTTATTTTTGTGAGGTTATGTATTTTTTGACGTAATTAATTTTTGTGACGTTATGTATTTTGTGACGTAATTAATTATTGTGACGTCATTAATTTTGTGACGTTATGTATATTGTGACGTCATTTATTTTTGTGACGTTATGTATTTTGTGACGTCATTTATTTTTGTGACTTTATTTATTTTGTGACGTCAATTATTTTTGTGACGTTATGTATTTTGTGACGTCATTTATTTTTGTGAGGTTATGTATTTTGTGACTTAATTAATTTTTGTGACGTTATGTATTTTGTGACGTCATTTATTTTTGTGACGTTATGTATTTTGTGACGTCATTAATTTTTGTGACGTCATTTATTTTTGTGACGTTATGTATTTTGTGACGTTATGTATTTTGTGACGTCATTTATTTTTGTGACGTTATGTATTTTGTGACGTCATTAATTTTTGTGACGTCATTTATTTTTGTGACGTTATGTATTTTGTGACGTCATTTATTTTTGTGACGTTATGTATTTTGTGACGTAATTAATTTTGTGACGTCATTTATTTTTGTGACGTTATGTATTTTGTGACGTCATTAATTTTTGTGACGTCATTTATTTTTGTGACGTTATGTATTTTGTGACGTCATTTATTTTTGTGACGTTATGTATTTTGTGACGTCATTTATTTTAGTGACGTTATGTATTTTGTGACGTCATTTATTTTTGTGAGGTTATGTATTTTTTGACGTAATTAATTTTTGTGACGTTATGTATTTTGTGACGTAATTAATTATTGTGACGTCATTAATTTTGTGACGTTATGTATATTGTGACGTCATTTATTTTTGTGACGTTATGTATTTTGTGACGTCATTTATTTTTGTGACTTTATTTATTTTGTGACGTCAATTATTTTTGTGACGTTATGTATTTTGTGACGTCATTTATTTTTGTGAGGTTATGTATTTTGTGACTTAATTAATTTTTGTGACGTTATGTATTTTGTGACGTCATTTATTTTTGTGACGTTATGTATTTTGTGACGTCATTAATTTTTGTGACGTCATTTATTTTTGTGACGTTATGTATTTTGTGACGTTATGTATTTTGTGACGTCATTTATTTTTGTGACGTTATGTATTTTGTGACGTCATTTATTTTTGTGACGTTATGTATTTTGTGACGTCATTTATTTTTGTGACGTTATGTATTTTGTGACGTCATTTATTTTTGTGACGTTATGTATTTTGTGACGTCATTAATTTTTGTGACGTCATTTATTTTTGTGACGTTATGTATTTTGTGACGTCATTTATTTTTGTGACGTTATGTATTTTGTGACGTAATTAATTTTGTGACGTCATTTATTTTTGTGACGTTATGTATTTTGTGACGTCATTAATTTTTGTGACGTTATGTATTTTGTGACGTCATTTATTTTTGTGACGTTATGTATTTTGTGACGTAATTAATTTTGTGACGTCATTTATTTTTGTGACGTTATGTATTTTGTGACGTCATTTATTTTTGTGACGTTATGTATTTTGTGACGTAATTAATTTTTGTGACGTCATTTATTTATGTAACGTTATGTATTTTGTGACGTTATGTATTTTGTGACGTTATTTATTTTTGTGACGTTATGTATTTTGTGACTTAATTAATTTTTTTGACGTTATGTATTTTGTGACGTCATTTATTTTTGTGACGTTATGTATTTTGTGACGTCATTAATTTTTGTGACGTCATTTATTTTTGTGACGTTATGTATTTTGTGACGTCATTTATTTTTGTGACGTTATGTATTTTGTGACGTCATTTATTTTTGTGACGTTATGTATTTTGTGACGTAATTAATTTTGTGACGTCATTTATTTTTGTGACGTTATGTATTTTGTGACGTCATTTATTTTTGTGACGTTATGTATTTTGTGACGTCATTTATTTTTGTGACGTTATGTATTTTGTGACGTAATTAATTTTTTGACGTCATTTATTTTTGTGACGTTATGTATTTTGTGACGTCATTAATTTTTGTGACGTCATTTATTTTTGTGACGTTATGTATTTTGTGACGTCATTTATTTTTGTGACGTTATGTATTTTGTGACGTCATTTATTTTAGTGACGTTATGTATTTTGTGACGTCATTTATTTTTGTGATGTTATGTATTTTGTGACGTCATTTATTTTTGTGAGGTTATGTATTTTTTGACGTAATTAATTTTGGTGACGTTATGTATTTTGTGACGTAATTAATTATTGTGACGTCATTAATTTTGTGACGTTATGTATTTTGTGACGTCATTTATTTTTGTGACGTTATGTATTTTGTGACGTCATTTATTTTTGTGACGTTATGTATTTTGTGACGTCATTTATTTTTGTGACGTTATGTATTTTGTGACGTCATTTATTTTTGTGACGTTATGTATTTTGTGACGTAATTAATTTTGTGACGTCATTTATTTTTGTGACGTTATGTATTTTGTGACGTCATTAATTTTTGTGACGTCATTTATTTTTGTGACGTTATGTATTTTGTGACGTCATTTATTTTTGTGACGTTATGTATTTTGTGACGTCATTTATTTTTGTGAGGTTATGTTTTTTTTGACGTAATTAATTTTTGTGACGTTATGTATTTTGTGACGTAATTAATTATTGTGACGTCATTAATTTTGTGACGTTATGTATTTTGTGACGTCATTTATTTTTGTGACGTTATGTATTTTGTGACGTCATTTATTTTTGTGACTTTATTTATTTTGTGACGTCAATTATTTTTGTGACGTTATGTATTTTGTGACGTCATTTATTTTTGTGAGGTTATGTATTTTTTGACTTAATTAATTTTTGTGACGTTATGTATTTTGTGACGTCATTTATTTTTGTGACGTTATGTATTTTGTGACGTCATTTATTTTTGTGACGTTATGTATTTTGTGACGTCATTAATTTTTGTGACGTCATTTATTTTTGTGACGTTATGTATTTTGTGACGTTATGTATTTTGTGACGTCATTTATTTTTGTGACGTTATGTATTTTGTGACGTCATTAATTTTTGTGACGTCATTTATTTTTGTGACGTTATGTATTTTGTGACGTCATTTATTTTTGTGACGTTATGTATTTTGTGACGTAATTAATTTTGTGACGTCATTTATTTTTGTGACGTTATGTATTTTGTGACGTCATTAATTTTTGTGACGTCATTTATTTTTGTGACGTTATGTATTTTGTGACGTCATTTATTTTTGTGACGTTATGTATTTTGTGACGTCATTTATTTTAGTGACGTTATGTATTTTGTGACGTCATTTATTTTTGTGAGGTTATGTATTTTTTGACGTAATTAATTTTTGTGACGTTATGTATTTTGTGACGTAATTAATTATTGTGACGTCATTAATTTTGTGACGTTATGTATATTGTGACGTCATTTATTTTTGTGACGTTATGTATTTTGTGACGTCATTTATTTTTGTGACTTTATTTATTTTGTGACGTCAATTATTTTTGTGACGTTATGTATTTTGTGACGTCATTTATTTTTGTGAGGTTATGTATTTTGTGACTTAATTAATTTTTGTGACGTTATGTATTTTGTGACGTCATTTATTTTTGTGACGTTATGTATTTTGTGACGTCATTAATTTTTGTGACGTCATTTATTTTTGTGACGTTATGTATTTTGTGACGTTATGTATTTTGTGACGTCATTTATTTTTGTGACGTTATGTATTTTGTGACGTCATTTATTTTTGTGACGTTATGTATTTTGTGACGTCATTTATTTTTGTGACGTTATGTATTTTGTGACGTCATTTATTTTTGTGACGTTATGTATTTTGTGACGTCATTAATTTTTGTGACGTCATTTATTTTTGTGACGTTATGTATTTTGTGACGTCATTTATTTTTGTGACGTTATGTATTTTGTGACGTAATTAATTTTGTGACGTCATTTATTTTTGTGACGTTATGTATTTTGTGACGTCATTAATTTTTGTGACGTTATGTATTTTGTGACGTCATTTATTTTTGTGACGTTATGTATTTTGTGACGTAATTAATTTTGTGACGTCATTTATTTTTGTGACGTTATGTATTTTGTGACGTCATTTATTTTTGTGACGTTATGTATTTTGTGACGTAATTAATTTTTGTGACGTCATTTATTTATGTAACGTTATGTATTTTGTGACGTTATGTATTTTGTGACGTTATTTATTTTTGTGACGTTATGTATTTTGTGACTTAATTAATTTTTTTGACGTTATGTATTTTGTGACGTCATTTATTTTTGTGACGTTATGTATTTTGTGACGTCATTAATTTTTGTGACGTCATTTATTTTTGTGACGTTATGTATTTTGTGACGTCATTTATTTTTGTGACGTTATGTATTTTGTGACGTCATTTATTTTTGTGACGTTATGTATTTTGTGACGTAATTAATTTTGTGACGTCATTTATTTTTGTGACGTTATGTATTTTGTGACGTCATTTATTTTTGTGACGTTATGTATTTTGTGACGTCATTTATTTTTGTGACGTTATGTATTTTGTGACGTAATTAATTTTTTGACGTCATTTATTTTTGTGACGTTATGTATTTTGTGACGTCATTAATTTTTGTGACGTCATTTATTTTTGTGACGTTATGTATTTTGTGACGTCATTTATTTTTGTGACGTTATGTATTTTGTGACGTCATTTATTTTAGTGACGTTATGTATTTTGTGACGTCATTTATTTTTGTGATGTTATGTATTTTGTGACGTCATTTATTTTTGTGAGGTTATGTATTTTTTGACGTAATTAATTTTGGTGACGTTATGTATTTTGTGACGTAATTAATTATTGTGACGTCATTAATTTTGTGACGTTATGTATTTTGTGACGTCATTTATTTTTGTGACGTTATGTATTTTGTGACGTCATTTATTTTTGTGACGTTATGTATTTTGTGACGTCATTTATTTTTGTGACGTTATGTATTTTGTGACGTCATTTATTTTTGTGACGTTATGTATTTTGTGACGTAATTAATTTTGTGACGTCATTTATTTTTGTGACGTTATGTATTTTGTGACGTCATTAATTTTTGTGACGTCATTTATTTTTGTGACGTTATGTATTTTGTGACGTCATTTATTTTTGTGACGTTATGTATTTTGTGACGTCATTTATTTTAGTGACGTTATGTATTTTGTGACGTCATTTATTTTTGTGAGGTTATGTTTTTTTTGACGTAATTAATTTTTGTGACGTTATGTATTTTGTGACGTAATTAATTATTGTGACGTCATTAATTTTGTGACGTTATGTATTTTGTGACGTCATTTATTTTTGTGACGTTATGTATTTTGTGACGTCATTTATTTTTGTGACTTTATTTATTTTGTGACGTCAATTATTTTTGTGACGTTATGTATTTTGTGACGTCATTTATTTTTGTGAGGTTATGTATTTTTTGACTTAATTAATTTTTGTGACGTTATGTATTTTGTGACGTCATTTATTTTTGTGACGTTATGTATTTTGTGACGTCATTTATTTTTGTGACGTTATGTATTTTGTGACGTCATTAATTTTTGTGACGTCATTTATTTTTGTGACGTTATGTATTTTGTGACGTTATGTATTTTGTGACGTCATTTATTTTTGTGACGTTATGTATTTTGTGACGTCATTAATTTTTGTGACGTCATTTATTTTTGTGACGTTATGTATTTTGTGACGTCATTTATTTTTGTGACGTTATGTATTTTGTGACGTAATTAATTTTGTGACGTCATTTATTTTTGTGACGTTATGTATTTTGTGACGTCATTAATTTTTGTGACGTCATTTATTTTTGTGACGTTATGTATTTTGTGACGTCATTTATTTTTGTGACGTTATGTATTTTGTGACGTCATTTATTTTAGTGACGTTATGTATTTTGTGACGTCATTTATTTTTGTGAGGTTATGTATTTTTTGACGTAATTAATTTTTGTGACGTTATGTATTTTGTGACGTAATTAATTATTGTGACGTCATTAATTTTGTGACGTTATGTATATTGTGACGTCATTTATTTTTGTGACGTTATGTATTTTGTGACGTCATTTATTTTTGTGACTTTATTTATTTTGTGACGTCAATTATTTTTGTGACGTTATGTATTTTGTGACGTCATTTATTTTTGTGAGGTTATGTATTTTGTGACTTAATTAATTTTTGTGACGTTATGTATTTTGTGACGTCATTTATTTTTGTGACGTTATGTATTTTGTGACGTCATTAATTTTTGTGACGTCATTTATTTTTGTGACGTTATGTATTTTGTGACGTTATGTATTTTGTGACGTCATTTATTTTTGTGACGTTATGTATTTTGTGACGTCATTTATTTTTGTGACGTTATGTATTTTGTGACGTCATTTATTTTTGTGACGTTATGTATTTTGTGACGTCATTTATTTTTGTGACGTTATGTATTTTGTGACGTCATTAATTTTTGTGACGTCATTTATTTTTGTGACGTTATGTATTTTGTGACGTCATTTATTTTTGTGACGTTATGTATTTTGTGACGTAATTAATTTTGTGACGTCATTTATTTTTGTGACGTTATGTATTTTGTGACGTCATTAATTTTTGTGACGTTATGTATTTTGTGACGTCATTTATTTTTGTGACGTTATGTATTTTGTGACGTAATTAATTTTGTGACGTCATTTATTTTTGTGACGTTATGTATTTTGTGACGTCATTTATTTTTGTGACGTTATGTATTTTGTGACGTAATTAATTTTTGTGACGTCATTTATTTTTGTAACGTTATGTATTTTGTGACGTTATGTATTTTGTGACGTTATTTATTTTTGTGACGTTATGTATTTTGTGACTTAATTAATTTTTTTGACGTTATGTATTTTGTGACGTCATTTATTTTTGTGACGTTATGTATTTTGTGACGTCATTAATTTTTGTGACGTCATTTATTTTTGTGACGTTATGTATTTTGTGACGTCATTTATTTTTGTGACGTTATGTATTTTGTGACGTCATTTATTTTTGTGACGTTATGTATTTTGTGACGTAATTAATTTTGTGACGTCATTTATTTTTGTGACGTTATGTATTTTGTGACGTCATTTATTTTTGTGACGTTATGTATTTTGTGACGTCATTTATTTTTGTGACGTTATGTATTTTGTGACGTAATTAATTTTTTGACGTCATTTATTTTTGTGACGTTATGTATTTTGTGACGTCATTAATTTTTGTGACGTCATTTATTTTTGTGACGTTATGTATTTTGTGACGTCATTTATTTTTGTGACGTTATGTATTTTGTGACGTCATTTATTTTAGTGACGTTATGTATTTTGTGACGTCATTTATTTTTGTGATGTTATGTATTTTGTGACGTCATTTATTTTTGTGAGGTTATGTATTTTTTGACGTAATTAATTTTGGTGACGTTATGTATTTTGTGACGTAATTAATTATTGTGACGTCATTAATTTTGTGACGTTATGTATTTTGTGACGTCATTTATTTTTGTGACGTTATGTATTTTGTGACGTCATTTATTTTTGTGACGTTATGTATTTTGTGACGTCATTTATTTTTGTGACGTTATGTATTTTGTGACGTCATTTATTTTTGTGACGTTATGTATTTTGTGACGTAATTAATTTTGTGACGTCATTTATTTTTGTGACGTTATGTATTTTGTGACGTCATTAATTTTTGTGACGTCATTTATTTTTGTGACGTTATGTATTTTGTGACGTCATTTATTTTTGTGACGTTATGTATTTTGTGACGTCATTTATTTTAGTGACGTTATGTATTTTGTGACGTCATTTATTTTTGTGAGGTTATGTTTTTTTTGACGTAATTAATTTTTGTGACGTTATGTATTTTGTGACGTAATTAATTATTGTGACGTCATTAATTTTGTGACGTTATGTATTTTGTGACGTCATTTATTTTTGTGACGTTATGTATTTTGTGACGTCATTTATTTTTGTGACTTTATTTATTTTGTGACGTCAATTATTTTTGTGACGTTATGTATTTTGTGACGTCATTTATTTTTGTGAGGTTATGTATTTTTTGACTTAATTAATTTTTGTGACGTTATGTATTTTGTGACGTCATTTATTTTTGTGACGTTATGTATTTTGTGACGTCATTAATTTTTGTGACGTCATTTATTTTTGTGACGTTATGTATTTTGTGACGTCATTTATTTTTGTGACGTTATGTATTTTGTGACGTAATTAATTTTGTGACGTCATTTATTTTTGTGACGTTATGTATTTTGTGACGTCATTAATTTTTGTGACGTTATGTATTTTGTGACGTCATTTATTTTTTTGACGTTATGTATTTTGTGACGTAATTAATTTTGTGACGTCATTTATTTTTGTGACGTTATGTATTTTGTGACGTCATTAATTTTTGTGACGTCATTTATTTTTGTGACGTTATGTATTTTGTGACGTCATTTATTTTTGTGACGTTATGTATTTTGTGACGTAATTAATTTTGTGACGTCATTTATTTTTGTGACGTTATGTATTTTGTGACGTCATTTATTTTTGTGACGTTATGTATTTTGTGACGTCATTTATTTTTGTGACGTTATGTATTTTGTGACGTCATTTATTTTTGTGACGTTATGTATTTTGTGACGTCATTTATTTTTGTGACGTTATGTATTTTGTGACGTAATTAATTTTGTGACGTCATTTATTTTTGTGACGTTATGTATTTTGTGACGTCATTTATTTTTGTGACGTTATGTATTTTGTGACGTAATTAATTTTGTGACGTCATTTATTTTTGTGACGTTATGTATTTTGTGACGTCATTAATTTTTGTGACGTCATTTATTTTTGTGACGTTATGTATTTTGTGACGTCATTTATTTTTGTGACGTTATGTATTTTGTGACGTCATTTATTTTAGTGACGTTATGTATTTTGTGACGTCATTTATTTTTGTGAGGTTATGTATTTTTTGACGTAATTAATTTTTGTGACGTTATGTATTTTGTGACGTAATTAATTATTGTGACGTCATTAATTTTGTGACGTTATGTATTTTGTGACGTCATTTATTTTTGTGACGTTATGTATTTTGTGACGTTATTAATTTTTGTGACGTTATGTATTTTGTGACGTCATTTATTTTTGTGACGTTATGTATTTTGTGACGTAATTAATTTTGTGACGTCATTTATTTTTGTGACGTTATGTATTTTGTGACGTCATTTATTTTTGTGACGTTATGTATTTTGTGACGTAATTAATTTTTGTGACGTCATTTATTTTTGTAACGTTATGTATTTTGTGACGTTATGTATTTTGTGACGTTATTTATTTTTGTGACGTTATGTATTTTGTGACTTAATTAATTTTTTTGACGTTATGTATTTTGTGACGTCATTTATTTTTGTGACGTTATGTATTTTGTGACGTCATTAATTTTTGTGACGTCATTTATTTTTGTGACGTTATGTATTTTGTGACGTCATTTATTTTTGTGACGTTATGTATTTTGTGACGTCATTTATTTTTGTGACGTTATGTATTTTGTGACGTAATTAATTTTGTGACGTCATTTATTTTTGTGACGTTATGTATTTTGTGACGTCATTTATTTTTGTGACGTTATGTATTTTGTGACGTCATTTATTTTTGTGACGTTATGTATTTTGTGACGTAATTAATTTTTTGACGTCATTTATTTTTGTGACGTTATGTATTTTGTGACGTCATTAATTTTTGTGACGTCATTTATTTTTGTGACGTTATGTATTTTGTGACGTCATTTATTTTTGTGACGTTATGTATTTTGTGACGTCATTTATTTTAGTGACGTTATGTATTTTGTGACGTCATTTATTTTTGTGATGTTATGTATTTTGTGACGTCATTTATTTTTGTGAGGTTATGTATTTTTTGACGTAATTAATTTTGGTGACGTTATGTATTTTGTGACGTAATTAATTATTGTGACGTCATTAATTTTGTGACGTTATGTATTTTGTGACGTCATTTATTTTTGTGACGTTATGTATTTTGTGACGTCATTTATTTTTGTGACGTTATGTATTTTGTGACGTCATTTATTTTTGTGACGTTATGTATTTTGTGACGTCATTTATTTTTGTGACGTTATGTATTTTGTGACGTAATTAATTTTGTGACGTCATTTATTTTTGTGACGTTATGTATTTTGTGACGTCATTAATTTTTGTGACGTCATTTATTTTTGTGACGTTATGTATTTTGTGACGTCATTTATTTTTGTGACGTTATGTATTTTGTGACGTCATTTATTTTAGTGACGTTATGTATTTTGTGACGTCATTTATTTTTGTGAGGTTATGTTTTTTTTGACGTAATTAATTTTTGTGACGTTATGTATTTTGTGACGTAATTAATTATTGTGACGTCATTAATTTTGTGACGTTATGTATTTTGGGACGTCATTTATTTTTGTGACGTTATGTATTTTGTGACGTCATTTATTTTTGTGACTTTATTTATTTTGTGACGTCAATTATTTTTGTGACGTTATGTATTTTGTGACGTCATTTATTTTTGTGAGGTTATGTATTTTTTGACTTAATTAATTTTTGTGACGTTATGTATTTTGTGACGTCATTTATTTTTGTGACGTTATGTATTTTGTGACGTCATTAATTTTTGTGACGTCATTTATTTTTGTGACGTTATGTATTTTGTGACGTCATTTATTTTTGTGACGTTATGTATTTTGTGACGTAATTAATTTTGTGACGTCATTTATTTTTGTGACGTTATGTATTTTGTGACGTCATTAATTTTTGTGACGTTATGTATTTTGTGACGTCATTTATTTTTGTGACGTTATGTATTTTGTGACGTAATTAATTTTGTGACGTCATTTATTTTTGTGACGTTATGTATTTTGTGACGTCATTAATTTTTGTGACGTCATTTATTTTTGTGACGTTATGTATTTTGTGACGTCATTTATTTTTGTGACGTTATGTATTTTGTGACGTAATTAATTTTGTGACGTCATTTATTTTTGTGACGTTATGTATTTTGTGACGCCATTTATTTTTGTGACGTTATGTATTTTGTGACGTCATTTATTTTTGTGACGTTATGTATTTTGTGACGTCATTTATTTTTGTGACGTTATGTATTTTGTGACGTCATTTATTTTTGTGACGTTATGTATTTTGTGACGTAATTAATTTTGTGACGTCATTTATTTTTGTGACGTTATGTATTTTGTGACGTCATTTATTTTTGTGACGTTATGTATTTTGTGACGTTATGTATTTTGTGACGTAATTAATTTTGTGACGTCATTTATTTTTGTGACGTTATGTATTTTGTGACGTCATTAATTTTTGTGACGTCATTTATTTTTGTGACGTTATGTATTTTGTGACGTCATTTATTTTTGTGACGTTATGTATTTTGTGACGTAATTAATTTTGTGACGTCATTTATTTTTGTGACGTTATGTATTTTGTGACGTCATTAATTTTTGTGACGTTATGTATTTTGTGACGTCATTTATTTTTGTGACGTTATGTATTTTGTGACGTAATTAATTTTGTGACGTCATTTATTTTTGTGACGTTATGTATTTTGTGACGTCATTAATTTTTGTGACGTCATTTATTTTTGTGACGTTATGTATTTTGTGACGTCATTTATTTTTGTGACGTTATGTATTTTGTGACGTAATTAATTTTGTGACGTCATTTATTTTTGTGACGTTATGTATTTTGTGACGTCATTTATTTTTGTGACGTTATGTATTTTGTGACGTCATTTATTTTTGTGACGTTATGTATTTTTTGACGTCATTTATTTTTGTGACGTTATGTATTTTGTGACGTCATTTATTTTTGTGACGTTATGTATTTTGTGACGTAATTAATTTTGTGACGTCATTTATTTTTGTGACGTTATGTATTTTGTGACGTCATTTATTTTTGTGACGTTATGTATTTTGTGACGTAATTAATTTTGTGACGTCATTTATTTTTGTGACGTTATGTATTTTGTGACGTCATTAATTTTTGTGACGTCATTTATTTTTGTGACGTTATGTATTTTGTGACGTCATTTATTTTTGTGACGTTATGTATTTTGTGACGTCATTTATATTAGTGACGTTATGTATTTTGTGACGTCATTTATTTTTGTGAGGTTATGTATTTTTTGACGTAATTAATTTTTGTGACGTTATGTATTTTGTGACGTAATTAATTATTGTGACGTCATTAATTTTGTGACGTTATGTATTTTGTGACGTCATTTATTTTTGTGACGTTATGTATTTTGTGACGTCATTTATTTTTGTGACGTTATGTATTTTGTGACGTCATTTATTTTAGTGACGTTATGTATTTTGTGACGTCATTTATTTTTGTGATGTTATGTATTTTGTGACGTCATTTATTTTTGTGAGGTTATGTATTTTTTGACGTAATTAATTTTGGTGACGTTATGTATTTTGTGACGTAATTAATTATTGTGACGTCATTAATTTTGTGACGTTATGTATTTTGTGACGTCATTTATTTTTGTGACGTTATGTATTTTGTGACGTCATTTATTTTTGTGACGTTATGTATTTTGTGACGTCATTTATTTTTGTGACGTTATGTATTTTGTGACGTCATTAATTTTTGTGACGTCATTTATTTTTGTGACGTTATGTATTTTGTGACGTCATTTATTTTTGTGACGTTATGTATTTTGTGACGTAATTAATTTTGTGACGTCATTTATTTTTGTGACGTTATGTATTTTGTGACGTCATTAATTTTTGTGACGTTATGTATTTTGTGACGTCATTTATTTTTGTGACGTTATGTATTTTGTGACGTAATTAATTTTGTGACGTCATTTATTTTTGTGACGTTATGTATTTTGTGACGTCATTTATTTTTGTGACGTTATGTATTTTGTGACGTAATTAATTTTTGTGACGTCATTTATTTTTGTAACGTTATGTATTTTGTGACGTTATGTATTTTGTGACGTTATTTATTTTTGTGACGTTATGTATTTTGTGACTTAATTAATTTTTTTGACGTTATGTATTTTGTGACGTCATTTATTTTTGTGACGTTATGTATTTTGTGACGTCATTAATTTTTGTGACGTCATTTATTTTTGTGACGTTATGTATTTTGTGACGTCATTTATTTTTGTGACGTTATGTATTTTGTGACGTCATTTATTTTTGTGACGTTATGTATTTTGTGACGTAATTAATTTTGTGACGTCATTTATTTTTGTGACGTTATGTATTTTGTGACGTCATTTATTTTTGTGACGTTATGTATTTTGTGACGTCATTTATTTTTGTGACGTTATGTATTTTGTGACGTAATTAATTTTTTGACGTCATTTATTTTTGTGACGTTATGTATTTTGTGACGTCATTAATTTTTGTGACGTCATTTATTTTTGTGACGTTATGTATTTTGTGACGTCATTTATTTTTGTGACGTTATGTATTTTGTGACGTCATTTATTTTAGTGACGTTATGTATTTTGTGACGTCATTTATTTTTGTGATGTTATGTATTTTGTGACGTCATTTATTTTTGTGAGGTTATGTATTTTTTGACGTAATTAATTTTGGTGACGTTATGTATTTTGTGACGTAATTAATTATTGTGACGTCATTAATTTTGTGACGTTATGTATTTTGTGACGTCATTTATTTTTGTGACGTTATGTATTTTGTGACGTCATTTATTTTTGTGACGTTATGTATTTTGTGACGTCATTTATTTTTGTGACGTTATGTATTTTGTGACGTCATTTATTTTTGTGACGTTATGTATTTTGTGACGTAATTAATTTTGTGACGTCATTTATTTTTGTGACGTTATGTATTTTGTGACGTCATTAATTTTTGTGACGTCATTTATTTTTGTGACGTTATGTATTTTGTGACGTCATTTATTTTTGTGACGTTATGTATTTTGTGACGTAATTAATTTTGTGACGTCATTTATTTTTGTGACGTTATGTATTTTGTGACGTCATTAATTTTTGTGACGTCATTTATTTTTGTGACGTTATGTATTTTGTGACGTCATTTATTTTTGTGACGTGATGTATTTTGTGACGTCATTTATTTTAGTGACGTTATGTATTTTGTGACGTCATTTATTTTTGTGAGGTTATGTTTTTTTTGACGTAATTAATTTTTGTGACGTTATGTATTTTGTGACGTAATTAATTATTGTGACGTCATTAATTTTGTGACGTTATGTATTTTGTGACGTCATTTATTTTTGTGACGTTATGTATTTTGTGACGTCATTTATTTTTGTGACGTTATGTATTTTGTGACGTCATTTATTTTTGTGACGTGATGTATTTTGTGACGTCATTTATTTTAGTGACGTTATGTATTTTGTGACGTCATTTATTTTTGTGAGGTTATGTTTTTTTTGACGTAATTAATTTTTGTGACGTTATGTATTTTGTGACGTAATTAATTATTGTGACGTCATTAATTTTGTGACGTTATGTATTTTGTGACGTCATTTATTTTTGTGACGTTATGTATTTTGTGACGTCATTTATTTTTGTGACGTTATGTATTTTGTGACGTCATTTATTTTTGTGACGTTATGTATTTTGTGACGTAATTAATTTTGTGACGTCATTTATTTTTGTGACGTTATGTATTTTGTGACGTCATTTATTTTTGTGACGTTATGTATTTTGTGACGTTATGTATTTTGTGACGTAATTAATTTTGTGACGTCATTTATTTTTGTGACGTTATGTATTTTGTGACGTCATTAATTTTTGTGACGTCATTTATTTTTGTGACGTTATGTATTTTGTGACGTCATTTATTTTTGTGACGTTATGTATTTTGTGACGTCATTAATTTTTGTGACGTCATTTATTTTTGTGACGTTATGTATTTTGTGACGTCATTTATTTTTGTGACGTTATGTATTTTGTGACGTAATTAATTTTGTGACGTCATTTATTTTTGTGACGTTATGTATTTTGTGACGTCATTAATTTTTGTGACGTTATGTATTTTGTGACGTCATTTATTTTTGTGACGTTATGTATTTTGTGACGTAATTAATTTTGTGACGTCATTTATTTTTGTGACGTTATGTATTTTGTGACGTCATTAATTTTTGTGACGTCATTTATTTTTGTGACGTTATGTATTTTGTGACGTCATTTATTTTTGTGACGTTATGTATTTTGTGACGTAATTAATTTTGTGACGTCATTTATTTTTGTGACGTTATGTATTTTGTGACGTCATTTATTTTTGTGACGTTATGTATTTTGTGACGTCATTTATTTTTGTGACGTTATGTATTTTGTGACGTCATTTATTTTTGTGACGTTATGTATTTTGTGACGTCATTTATTTTTGTGACGTTATGTATTTTGTGACGTAATTAATTTTGTGACGTCATTTATTTTTGTGACGTTATGTATTTTGTGACGTCATTTATTTTTGTGACGTTATGTATTTTGTGACGTAATTAATTTTGTGACGTCATTTATTTTTGTGACGTTATGTATTTTGTGACGTCATTAATTTTTGTGACGTCATTTATTTTTGTGACGTTATGTATTTTGTGACGTCATTTATTTTTGTGACGTTATGTATTTTGTGACGTAATTAATTTTGTGATGTCATTTATTTTTGTGACGTTATGTATTTTGTGACGTCATTAATTTTTGTGACGTTATGTATTTTGTGACGTCATTTATTTTTGTGACGTTATGTATTTTGTGACGTAATTAATTTTGTGACGTCATTTATTTTTGTGACGTTATGTATTTTGTGACGTCATTAATTTTTGTGACGTCATTTATTTTTGTGACGTTATGTATTTTGTGACGTCATTTATTTTTGTGACGTTATGTATTTTGTGACGTAATTAATTTTGTGACGTCATTTATTTTTGTGACGTTATGTATTTTGTGACGTCATTTATTTTTGTGACGTTATGTATTTTGTGACGTCATTTATTTTTGTGACGTTATGTATTTTGTGACGTCATTTATTTTTGTGACGTTATGTATTTTGTGACGTCATTTATTTTTGTGACGTTATGTATTTTGTGACGTAATTAATTTTGTGACGTCATTTATTTTTGTGACGTTATGTATTTTGTGACGTCATTTATTTTTGTGACGTTATGTATTTTGTGACGTAATTAATTTTGTGACGTCATTTATTTTTGTGACGTTATGTATTTTGTGACGTCATTAATTTTTGTGACGTCATTTATTTTTGTGACGTTATGTATTTTGTGACGTCATTTATTTTTGTGACGTTATGTATTTTGTGACGTCATTTATTTTAGTGACGTTATGTATTTTGTGACGTCATTTATTTTTGTGAGGTTATGTATTTTTTGACGTAATTAATTTTTGTGACGTTATGTATTTTGTGACGTAATTAATTATTGTGACGTCATTAATTTTGTGACGTTATGTATTTTGTGACGTCATTTATTTTTGTGACGTTATGTATTTTGTGACGTCATTTATTTTTGTGACGTTATGTATTTTGTGACGTCATTTATTTTTGTGACGTTATGTATTTTGTGACGTCATTTATTTTTGTGACGTTATGTATTTTGTGACGTCATTAATTTTTGTGACGTCATTTATTTTTGTGACGTTATGTATTTTGTGACGTCATTTATTTTTGTGACGTTATGTATTTTGTGACGTAATTAATTTTGTGACGTCATTTATTTTTGTGACGTTATGTATTTTGTGACGTCATTAATTTTTGTGACGTTATGTATTTTGTGACGTCATTTATTTTTGTGACGTTATGTATTTTGTGACGTAATTAATTTTGTGACGTCATTTATTTTTGTGACGTTATGTATTTTGTGACGTCATTTATTTTTGTGACGTTATGTATTTTGTGACGTAATTAATTTTTGTGACGTCATTTATTTTTGTAACGTTATGTATTTTGTGACGTTATGTATTTTGTGACGTTATTTATTTTTGTGACGTTATGTATTTTGTGACTTAATTAATTTTTTTGACGTTATGTATTTTGTGACGTCATTTATTTTTGTGACGTTATGTATTTTGTGACGTCATTAATTTTTGTGACGTCATTTATTTTTGTGACGTTATGTATTTTGTGACGTCATTTATTTTTGTGACGTTATGTATTTTGTGACGTCATTTATTTTTGTGACGTTATGTATTTTGTGACGTAATTAATTTTGTGACGTCATTTATTTTTGTGACGTTATGTATTTTGTGACGTCATTTATTTTTGTGACGTTATGTATTTTGTGACGTCATTTATTTTTGTGACGTTATGTATTTTGTGACGTAATTAATTTTTTGACGTCATTTATTTTTGTGACGTTATGTATTTTGTGACGTCATTAATTTTTGTGACGTCATTTATTTTTGTGACGTTATGTATTTTGTGACGTCATTTATTTTTGTGACGTTATGTATTTTGTGACGTCATTTATTTTAGTGACGTTATGTATTTTGTGACGTCATTTATTTTTGTGATGTTATGTATTTTGTGACGTCATTTATTTTTGTGAGGTTATGTATTTTTTGACGTAATTAATTTTGGTGACGTTATGTATTTTGTGACGTAATTAATTATTGTGACGTCATTAATTTTGTGACGTTATGTATTTTGTGACGTCATTTATTTTTGTGACGTTATGTATTTTGTGACGTCATTTATTTTTGTGACGTTATGTATTTTGTGACGTCATTTATTTTTGTGACGTTATGTATTTTGTGACGTCATTTATTTTTGTGACGTTATGTATTTTGTGACGTAATTAATTTTGTGACGTCATTTATTTTTGTGACGTTATGTATTTTGTGACGTCATTAATTTTTGTGACGTCATTTATTTTTGTGACGTTATGTATTTTGTGACGTCATTTATTTTTGTGACGTTATGTATTTTGTGACGTCATTTATTTTAGTGACGTTATGTATTTTGTGACGTCATTTATTTTTGTGAGGTTATGTTTTTTTTGACGTAATTAATTTTTGTGACGTTATGTATTTTGTGACGTAATTAATTATTGTGACGTCATTAATTTTGTGACGTTATGTATTTTGTGACGTCATTTATTTTTGTGACGTTATGTATTTTGTGACGTCATTTATTTTTGTGACTTTATTTATTTTGTGACGTCAATTATTTTTGTGACGTTATGTATTTTGTGACGTCATTTATTTTTGTGAGGTTATGTATTTTTTGACTTAATTAATTTTTGTGACGTTATGTATTTTGTGACGTCATTTATTTTTGTGACGTTATGTATTTTGTGACGTCATTAATTTTTGTGACGTCATTTATTTTTGTGACGTTATGTATTTTGTGACGTCATTTATTTTTGTGACGTTATGTATTTTGTGACGTAATTAATTTTGTGACGTCATTTATTTTTGTGACGTTATGTATTTTGTGACGTCATTAATTTTTGTGACGTTATGTATTTTGTGACGTCATTTATTTTTGTGACGTTATGTATTTTGTGACGTAATTAATTTTGTGACGTCATTTATTTTTGTGACGTTATGTATTTTGTGACGTCATTAATTTTTGTGACGTCATTTATTTTTGTGACGTTATGTATTTTGTGACGTCATATATTTTTGTGACGTTATGTATTTTGTGACGTAATTAATTTTGTGACGTCATTTATTTTTGTGACGTTATGTATTTTGTGACGTCATTTATTTTTGTGACGTTATGTATTTTGTGACGTCATTTATTTTTGTGACGTTATGTATTTTGTGACGTCATTTATTTTTGTGACGTTATGTATTTTGTGACGTCATTTATTTTTGTGACGTTATGTATTTTGTGACGTAATTAATTTTGTGACGTCATTTATTTTTGTGACGTTATGTATTTTGTGACGTCATTTATTTTTGTGACGTTATGTATTTTGTGACGTAATTAATTTTGTGACGTCATTTATTTTTGTGACGTTATGTATTTTGTGACGTCATTAATTTTTGTGACGTCATTTATTTTTGTGACGTTATGTATTTTGTGACGTCATTTATTTTTGTGACGTTATGTATTTTGTGACGTCATTTATTTTAGTGACGTTATGTATTTTGTGACGTCATTTATTTTTGTGAGGTTATGTATTTTTTGACGTAATTAATTTTTGTGACGTTATGTATTTTGTGACGTAATTAATTATTGTGACGTCATTTATTTTTGTGACTTTATTTATTTTGTGACGTCAATTATTTTTGTGACGTTATGTATTTTGTGATGTCATTTATTTTTGTGAGGTTATGTATTTTTTGACTTAATTAATTTTTGTGACGTTATGTATTTTGTGACGTCATTTATTTTTGTGACGTTATGTATTTTGTGACGTCATTAATTTTTGTGACGTCATTTATTTTTGTGACGTTATGTATTTTGTGACGTCATTTATTTTTGTGACGTTATGTATTTTGTGACGTCATTTATTTTAGTGACGTTATGTATTTTGTGACGTCATTTATTTTTGTGAGGTTATGTTTTTTTTGACGTAATTAATTTTTGTGACGTTATGTATTTTGTGACGTAATTAATTATTGTGACGTCATTAATTTTGTGACGTTATGTATTTTGTGACGTCATTTATTTTTGTGACGTTATGTATTTTGTGACGTCATTTATTTTTGTGACTTTATTTATTTTGTGACGTCAATTATTTTTGTGACGTTATGTATTTTGTGACGTCATTTATTTTTGTGAGGTTATGTATTTTTTGACTTAATTAATTTTTGTGACGTTATGTATTTTGTGACGTCATTTATTTTTGTGACGTTATGTATTTTGTGACGTCATTAATTTTTGTGACGTCATTTATTTTTGTGACGTTATGTATTTTGTGACGTCATTTATTTTTGTGACGTTATGTATTTTGTGACGTAATTAATTTTGTGACGTCATTTATTTTTGTGACGTTATGTATTTTGTGACGTCATTAATTTTTGTGACGTTATGTATTTTGTGACGTCATTTATTTTTGTGACGTTATGTATTTTGTGACGTAATTAATTTTGTGACGTCATTTATTTTTGTGACGTTATGTATTTTGTGACGTCATTAATTTTTGTGACGTCATTTATTTTTGTGACGTTATGTATTTTGTGACGTCATATATTTTTGTGACGTTATGTATTTTGTGACGTAATTAATTTTGTGACGTCATTTATTTTTGTGACGTTATGTATTTTGTGACGTCATTTATTTTTGTGACGTTATGTATTTTGTGACGTCATTTATTTTTGTGACGTTATGTATTTTGTGACGTCATTTATTTTTGTGACGTTATGTATTTTGTGACGTCATTTATTTTTGTGACGTTATGTATTTTGTGACGTAATTAATTTTGTGACGTCATTTATTTTTGTGACGTTATGTATTTTGTGACGTCATTTATTTTTGTGACGTTATGTATTTTGTGACGTAATTAATTTTGTGACGTCATTTATTTTTGTGACGTTATGTATTTTGTGACGTCATTAATTTTTGTGACGTCATTTATTTTTGTGACGTTATGTATTTTGTGACGTCATTTATTTTTGTGACGTTATGTATTTTGTGACGTCATTTATTTTAGTGACGTTATGTATTTTGTGACGTCATTTATTTTTGTGAGGTTATGTATTTTTTGACGTAATTAATTTTTGTGACGTTATGTATTTTGTGACGTAATTAATTATTGTGACGTCATTTATTTTTGTGACTTTATTTATTTTGTGACGTCAATTATTTTTGTGACGTTATGTATTTTGTGACGTAATTAATTTTGTGACGTCATTTATTTTTGTGACGTTATGTATTTTGTGACGTCATTAATTTTTGTGACGTCATTTATTTTTGTGACGTTATGTATTTTGTGACGTCATTTATTTTTGTGACGTTATGTATTTTGTGACGTCATTTATTTTAGTGACGTTATGTATTTGGTGACGTCATTTATTTTTGTGACGTCATGTATTTTGTGACGTCATTTATTTTTGTGAGGTTATGTATTTTTTGACGTAATTAATTTTTGTAACGTTATGTATTTTGTGACGTAATTAATTATTGTGACGTCATTAATTTTGTGACGTTATGTATTTTGTGACGTCATTTATTTTTGTGACGTTATGTATTTTGTGACGTCATTTATTTTTGTGACGTAATTAATTTTGTGACGTCATTTATTTTTGTGACGTTATGTATTTTGTGACGTCATTTATTTTTGTGACGTTATGTATTTTGTGACGTCATTTATTTTTGTGGCGTTATGTATTTTGTGACGTCATTTATTTTTGTGACGTTATGTATTTTGTGACGTCATTTATTTTTGTGACGTTATGTATTTTGTGATGTAATTAATTTTGTGACGTCATTTATTTTTGTGACGTTATGTATTTTGTGACGTCATTTATTTTTGTGACGTTATGTATTTTGTGACGTAATTAATTTTGTGACGTCATTTATTTTTGTGACGTTATGTATTTTGTGACGTCATTAATTTTTGTGACGTCATTTATTTTTGTGACGTTATGTATTTTGTGACGTCATTTATTTTTGTGACGTTATGTATTTTGTGACGTCATTTATTTTAGTGACGTTATGTATTTTGTGACGTCATTTATTTTTGTGAGGTTATGTATTTTTTGACGTAATTAATTTTTGTGACGTTATGTATTTTGTGACGTAATTAATTATTGTGACGTCATTTATTTTTGTGACTTTATTTATTTTGTGACGTCAATTATTTTTGTGACGTTATGTATTTTGTGACGTCATTTATTTTTGTGAGGTTATGTATTTTTTGACTTAATTAATTTTTGTGACGTTATGTATTTTGTGACGTCATTTATTTTTGTGACGTTATGTATTTTGTGACGTCATTAATTTTTGTGACGTCATTTATTTTTGTGACGTTATGTATTTTGTGACGTCATTTATTTTTGTGACGTTATGTATTTTGTGACGTAATTAATTTTGTGACGTCATTTATTTTTGTGACGTTATGTATTTTGTGACGTCATTAATTTTTGTGACGTCATTTATTTTTGTGACGTTATGTATTTTGTGACGTCATTTATTTTTGTGACGTTATGTATTTTGTGACGTCATTTATTTTAGTGACGTTATGTATTTTGTGACGTCATTTATTTTTGTGACGTTATGTATTTTGTGACGTCATTTATTTTTGTGAGGTTATGTATTTTTTGACGTAATTAATTTTTGTGACGTTATGTATTTTGTGACGTAATTAATTATTGTGACGTCATTAATTTTGTGACGTTATGTATTTTGTGACGTCATTTATTTTTGTGACGTTATGTATTTTGTGACGTCATTTATTTTTGTGACTTTATTTATTTTGTGACGTCAATTATTTTTGTGACGTTATGTATTTTGTGACGTCATTTATTTTTGTGACGTTATGTATTTTGTGACGTCATTTATTTTTGTGACGTTATGTATTTTGTGACGTCATTTATTTTTGTGACGTTATGTATTTGGTGACGTCATTAATTTTTGTGACGTCATTTATTTTTGTGACGTTATGTATTTTGTGACGTCATTTATTTTTGTGACGTTATGTATTTTGTGACGTAATTAATTTTGTGACCTCATTTATTATTGTGACGTTATGTATTTTGTGACGTCATTAATTTTTGTGACGTTATGTATTTTGTGACGTCATTTATTTTTGTGACGTTATGTATTTTGTGACGTAATTAATTTTGTGACATCATTTATTTTTGTGACGTTATGTATTTTGTGACGTCATTAATTTTTGTGACGTCATTTATTTTTGTGACGTTATGTATTTTGTGACGACATTTATTTTTGTGACGTTATGTATTTTGTGACGTCATTAATTTTGTGACGTCATTTATTTTTGTGACGTTATGTATTTTGTGACGTCTTTTATTTTTGTGACGTTATGTATTTTGTGACGTCATTTATTTTGGTGACGTTATGTATTTTGTGACGTCATTAATTTTTGTGACGTCATTTATTTTTGTGACGTTATGTATTTTGTGACGTCATTTATTTTTGTGACGTTATGTATTTTGTGACGTCATTTATTTTTGTGACGTTATGTATTTTGTGACGTAATTAATTTTGTGACGTCATTTATTTTTGTGACGTTATGTATTTTGTGACGTCATTAATTTTTGTGACGTCATTTATTTTTGTGACGTTATGTATTTTGTGACGTCATTTATTTTTGTGACATTATGTATTTTGTGACGTCATTTATTTTAGTGACGTTATGTATTTTGTGACGTCATTTATTTTTGTGACGTTATGTATTTTGTGACGTCATTTATTTTTGTGACGTTATGTATTTTGTGACGTCATTTATTTTTGTGAGGTTATGTATTTTTTGACGTAATTAATTTCTGTGACGTTATGTATTTTGTGACGTAATTAATTATTGTGACGTCATTTATTTTTGTGACGTTATGTATTTTGTGACGTCATTTTTTTTTGTGACGTTATGTATTTTGTGACGTCATTAATTTTTGTGACGTCATTTATTTTTGTGACGTTATGTATTTTGTGACGTCATTTATTTTTGTGACGTTATGTATTTTGTGACGTCATTTATTTTAGTGACGTTATGTATTTTGTGACGTCGTTTATTTTTGTGACGTTATGTATTTTGTGACGTCATTTATTTTTTTGAGGTTATGTATTTTTTGACGTAATTAATTTCTGTGACGTTATGTATTTTGTGACGTAATTAATTATTGTGACGTCATTTATTTTTGTGACGTTATGTATTTTGTGACGTCATTTATTTTTGTGACGTTATGTATTTTGTGACGTCATTTATTTTTGTGACGTTATGTATTTTGTGACGTCATTTATTTTTGTGACGTTATGTATTTTGTGACGTAATTAATTTTGTGACGTCATTTATTTTTGTGACGTTATGTATTTTGTGACGTCATTTATTTTTGTGACGTTATGTATTTTGTGACGTCATTTATTTTTGTGACGTTATGTATTTTGTGACGTAATTAATTTTGTGACGTCATTTATTTTTGTGACGTTATGTATTTTGTGACGTCATTAATTTTTGTGACGTCATTTATTTTTGTGACGTTATGTATTTTTTGACATCAATTATTTTTGTGACGTTATGTATTTTGTGACGTCATTTATTTTAGTGACGTTATGTATTTTGTGACGTCATTTATTTTTGTGAAGTTATGTATTTTGTGACGTCATTTATTTTTGTGAGGTTATGTATTTATTGACGTAATTAATTTTTGTGACGTTATGTATTTTGTGACGTAATTAATTATTGTGACGTCATTAATTTTGTGACGTTATGTATTTTGTGACGTCATTTATTTTTGTGACGTTATGTATTTTGTGACGTCATTTATTTTTGTGACTTTATTTATTTTGTGACGTCAATTATTTTTGTGACGTTATGTATTTTGTGACGTCATTTATTTTTGTTACGTTATGTATTTTGTGACGTCATTTATTATTGTGACGTTATGTATTTTGTGACGTCATTTATTTTTGTGACGTTATGTATTTTGTGACGTAATTAATTTTGTGACGTCATTTATTTTTGTGACGTTATGTATTTTGTGACGTCATTAATTTTTGTGACGTTATGTATTTTGTGACGTCATTTATTTTTGTGACGTTATGTATTTTGTGACGTAATTAATTTTATGACGTCATTTATTTTTGTGACGTTATGTATTTTGTGACGTCATTAATTTTTGTGACGTCATTTATTTTTTTGACGTTATGTATTTTGTGACGTCATTTATTTTTGTGACGTTATGTATTTTGTGACGTAATTAATTTTGTGACGTCATTTATTTTTGTGACGTTATGTATTTTGTGACGTCATTTATTTTTGTCACGTTATGTATTTTGTGACGTCATTTATTTTTGTGACGTTATGTATTTTGTGACGTCATTAATTTTTGTGACGTCATTTATTTTTGTGACGTTATTTATTTTGTGACGTCATTTATTTTTGTGACGTTATGTATTTTGTGACGTAATTAATTTTGTGACGTCATTTATTTTTGTGACGTTATGTATTTTGTGACGTCATTAATTTTTGTGACGTCATTTATTTTTGTGACGTTATGTATTTTGTGACGTCATTTATTTTTGTGACGTTATGTATTTTGTTACGTCATTAATTTTTGTGACGTCATTTATTTTTGTGACGTTATGTATTTTGTGACGTCATTTATTTTTGTGACGTTATGTATTTTGTGAAGTTATTAATTTTATGACGTCATTTATTTTTGTGACGTTATGTATTTTGTGACGTCATTTATTTTTGTGACGTTATGTATTTTGTGACGTCATTTATTTTTGTGACGTTATGTATTTTGTGACGTCATTAATTTTTGTGACTTCATTTATTTTTGCGACGTTATGTATTTTGTGACGTCATTTATTTTTGTGACGTTATGTATTTTGTGACGTCATTTATTTTTGTGACGTTATGTATTTTGTGACGTAATTAATTTTGTGACGTCATTTATTTTTGTGACGTTATGTATTTTGTGACGTCATTAATTTTTGTGACGTCATTTATTTTTGTGACGTTATGTATTTTGTGACGTCATTTATTTTTGTGACGTTATGTATTTTGTGACGTCATTTATTTTAGTGACGTTATGTATTTTGTGACGTCATTTATTTTTGTGACGTTATGTATTTTGTGACGTTATTTATTTTTGTGAGGTTTTGTATTTTTTGACGTAATTAATTTTTGTGACGTTATGTATTTTGTGACGTAATTAATTATTGTGACGTCATTAATTTTGTGACGTTATGTATTTTGTGACGTCATTTATTTTTGTGACGTTATGTATTTTGTGACGTCATTTATTTTTGTGACTTTATTTATTTTGTGACGTCAATTATTTTTGTGACGTTATGTATTTTGTGACGTCATTTATTTTTGTGAGGTTATGTATTTTTTGACTTAATTAATTTTTGTGACGTTATGTATTTTGTGACGTCATTTATTTTTGTGACGTTATGTATTTTGTGACGTCATTTATTTTTGTGACGTTATGTATTTTGTGACGTCATTTATTTTTGTGACGTTATGTATTTTGTGACGTAATTAATTTTGTGACGTCATTTATTTTTGTGACGTTATGTATTTTGTGACGTCATTAATTTTTGTGACGTCATTTATTTTTGTGACGTTATGTATTTTGTGACGTCATTTATTTTTGTGACGTTATGTATTTTGTGACGTCATTTATTTTAGTGACGTTATGTATTTTGTGACGTCATTTATTTTTGTGAGGTTATGTATTTTTTGACGTAATTAATTTTTGTGACGTTATGTATTTTGTGACGTAATTAATTATTGTGACGTCATTAATTTTGTGACGTTATGTATTTTGTGAAGTCATTTATTTTTGTGACGTTATGTATTTTGTGACGTCATTTATTTTTGTGACTTTATTTATTTTGTGACGTCAATTATTTTTGTGACGTTATGTATTTTGTGACGTCATTTATTTTTGTGAGGTTATGTATTTTTTGACTTAATTAATTTTTGTGACGTTATGTATTTTGTGACGTCATTTATTTTTGTGACGTTATGTATTTTGTGACGTCATTAATTTTTGTGACGTCATTTATTTTTGTGACGTTATGTATTTTGTGACGTCATTTATTTTTGTGACGTTATGTATTTTGTGACGTAACAAATTTCCGAGCGAAAATAAATAGGCAAGTGATATTACAATTGAAACTAGGTAGCCGAAAACATGGCATTATGTTTTTATTACCTATATGAGTTATATAAATGTAAATCTTACACAATACTTTTTATGAGTATTTATGTATATTCTGGAAACCAAAAATTATTTTTAATTAACCGACTAGGTTACTTTCATCCAGAAAGATTAATACTACATTATTTAAAAACTGTATCTTTTTTTACTAACAAGCTTATAATCTCTAGTTCTCTATTATATAAATTGGACTTGTGCAGATGCAAAGGAGGTAAAATGGGACATGTCTATTTTTGGCTCCACCTTTTCCGCACCTCTAAAAATATCTTATCTTTTAATTAATAATTCAATATCTAATTTATTTTCAATATATAAAGTAGATTATTAAACAAGCTTCAAAATGTGTTTTTTTAATCATACAATTCATTTTTACAAAGAATATTATACAAGTACCATTCCTAAATAGGTTTACTTATAGGGTGGGTGCACCAGTGAATGACCACCCCCTAGTGAATGACCGTTTTGTTTAAAAAGCCCGTTATTAAGCATATTCTTTGGGCTAGCTAATTAAAAATAAACATAAAACCAGCCTTGGAATACTATTCAACAATAATCTTTCATTGGTTAAAATTGCTGGAGTCGAAAATACTTTTTAAACATATTTAATATTGAGTGTCCCACTATCTTCGATTTTCATGTTTCCTGCTATAGTGATTACTCCTGCAAGGCTTTTCTGGATTTACATTCATTCTGTATTTGATGATTGTTTCAAAATTGTGTTGCAATTAAATGATATTTAACATACTATCCTGCAATTTTAAATCAATTTTATTGCTGTGCATGTTAAGATTAATTATTACTGACGGTGGTCATAAATTGGAACGTAACTAGGGCAAAAACCAGTGAACGACCGAGGAAAAACTTAGCGGTCATTCACTAGAACGAGATCGGTCATTTACTAGCTTTGATCTATATTCTCAGCTGAATTATTCTTAATCATTGTTGTCAGCTGATTTTCAAATATTTTGACAGTTATTCAGCCAAAACAGACCGGTCATTCACTGGTGCAAGATCGGTCATTCACTGGTGCAGTCCCGGTCATTTATTGGAGCAATGACATAGTTTTATTTTAATTAATATTACAACCAGTATTCTCATTAAGTGACGTATTTAACTAATATTGCTTAATCCTTAAAGAATAAATGAACTTTCTACAGTAAAATATATAGCTGTGACCATAAAATAAGGGAGTAATGTTAAATTAACATGAGACATCGTCCTTAACCGGTCATTCACTGGTGCACCCACCCTAAGTGTGCAAAGAGAATTGCTTAGTTCATTAGACAGCTGCTCTTAAACTTAGAAAAGACTGCCTAGGGGTCAACGATCAACACGAACTTCCATGCACTCCACTCTGCTACAATTGAGACAGTGATGGTTGTGCTATGTGTTATTTTCAACTTTGAAGAGGAATTGTCACCATGTAGTCGTGAGTCAGACATTATTTTTTTAAGGGTCATCAGTATCACTTGTGTTCATGCTAAAAATTAATTTAGGACAAGCAGTATCGCCAATTAATGTATGCAAACATGGTTATTTAAAAAAACCACACCAAGTGGTTAACCCCAAGGAGTGGTGGTCATCTTTGCGGAAAAGAGAGATGCCTTAATAACTCGTGTGTGGTAATTTTCCTGTTTCCTGTTAACCTGTTTGAACAAACGTACAAAACCTGTTTTGCATGTAAGACCACTGCAGCCAATCTTTCCCCATTATCTGTGGTCAAGTGGCCAGAGCATTGGACCCTGATTCTTAACTTTCTTAGTTGAATCCTCCTGACAGTCAAGGAGCTTTTGATTTCTTGATTTTAAATGAAATATTATTTCTGCAATATTTTTGCATTTTTAGCAACATAAGTTCAATCCTATACTCTAATATGAGTAATGTTATCGTGCTTGTATGCTTGTATACTTGTATGCTTGCTTGCTTGCACAATTATCTCAAAAACGGCTTCGAGGATTTCCTTGAAAGTCTGGAAATAAGTAAATTATGACTCAAAAACGTCTTTTATGCAGATAACTTGGCCTAAGAAAATCTAATAACGCAATAAATCGAATTTTAAAGGTGTAAAATTTTAACATTGGCCTTATGGGTTGCCGTGATAGCAACGAAAATAAACAAACAAATGAAGTAATCATAACAGCTGTTTGGAATCTACAGCTATCAAAGGAAAATACAGCAGGTGGGATGAAGAGTCCATGGAGCAATAAAAAAGGTTTATATTTATAAATTTTATGACATTCAAATATTTTATAGTAACTGGATGAACTGGTAAACATGAAATAACACCGAGCAAGGCTCGGTCCACCAGGTACTTTATACATCCTTCTAATCATTTTGTACCAGTATATTGATTTGTCGCTACCATTCTTTATTTTGTTCTATTTACCAATCAATCCATCCGAAAGAATCAAAATTAATTCAAGTAGGGATCTAAGGTAACGAATTTATTTCTTGAAATCTACTATTTTCTCTTAGCCCTAGCAATGAAATACTAGATTTGGTATTTAAACAGCTGATAGTATAGGGGGAAATCTTTAGACGGACTTTTTAACAAAAAATTCCACTCAGAAAGAGAAAAATGTATACTTCGGTAAGTTGAATGTATATCAATTACAAAACAAAATACAATAAGTTTAACTTATTTTGCTGGTTTAAAAAGTTCGGAACTATTTCAAGATTACAAAATATTAAACTTGTATGTTCAACAAAATAACACCTTACTTTTGGTCAAATTTTGCAGGGAGATGGATGATTACTTTTCGTTTGGACGGCGTTTAAATCGGATTCCCTCTTATATACTTTCAAATAAAATAAAGTATAGTTAATAGTTGCAATTTTTTATTGTTTTGACTTAAATTTTAAAACTATGTGTTTCAAACCTTTTCATATAAAGTCATTTTGTAATTCAGTAGTTTTCTGACACTAATGCGGAAAAGAGAGATACCTTAATAACTCGTGTGTGGTAATCGGTTTACAATCAGCACCGATCTTCGCATTTCCGGTTTCCGGTATCCACACCGGATGTTAGCAGTAATGCATGTTTGATAACTTGACTTAGTCTCTGCAGAGTCTGTACATACAGGGCGTTTCAAAATAAAAGGATATATTTCATCCTCATATAACATGCGAACTTAAGTTGAAATTTTTATGTGAAAATACAAATACAGTAAGCAGAGAAACTTTTAAATTTTATTTTACTGAGGATTAATGCATTCGACATGCGCCCCGTGTGTAGCACGGCACACATCAAAACGGTAGTCCATTTCTCTCCATTCATTGGTCGAAATGTCTGAATTAATGGATTCCATAGCTTAAGTTCTAAGTTATCAGGCAATCAGCTGATACTACGATGAAATTTCATTTTTTGCTATATCATTCTTGGTCGGTCGATGTGTTTCAAGTAACGTATATGTACAATCTGCTATTTATTTTCGAAACGGCCTGTGTAATGGGTATGATATTTTAATTTTTTTGGAAGACTTACTTCAGTGAAAGTTTACGTTTCATAAAAACCATTGAAAACCCCTCCCCTCCTATCACTCAAGGAATCTTAACAAACTCATCCAAACCAATAACGCACTCCACTCATACACTCAGGTGTTCAGTTTTGTTTTTGATGTATAGACATCGCATGACATGCAATGCACGGCGTGAATGTTTACAATGGTAATACACACTCTAGAATGTCACAATGATAATATTTCACCATTTACAATACTTTACCTTTCTTCAATGTCTGGCAACAGGAATATTTATACTCTTTAGTGTACATATCACCTAAGAAATTGATTTTTCTTTCAACAACTCTTGTTCATAGACCAATTTCTATGATAGACATGTTGAATCACAGCGATTATCTCAAGAAGTCTGAATAGGAACTTGAATAGGAACTGATAGGAACAAGTCTAGCAAATAGGAACTTCCCATCCCTTACTAGTTGAATGAACCTCTTTTTGTTCACCATGACTTTTTTGATATGAATAAAGCTTGTTAAGTTAACCATTTGATCGTTTTAAAATGTTATCATTTTTATTCTAAAATCAGTAATCTAGAGGCTGTCCCTAAAAAAGATATGAGGAAGTTATAGACCCAATGTGACCATAAATCTTTCAAAGACGGACTGAAGGTACTGTCAGTAGCTACTCAACAGTTTCATGCCCGTTTGACTGTTTAATACTCATTTTAAATTATCAGATGTTTTCGGTAACGTTACACCGACCGATCCGGCCGGTTTACAACTCAGCGTAATATTTTTTAAACTCTTACAAATACAAGAACATCACCTATACTGTATTTACATAAAAGACGGTAAATGTACAAATGGTGGAAAATGGCGATTGATTTCGATTGCTCACACCAATTAACATCAGGCACAATGACAGACTTGTGAATATTTATCTTTTTGTACATAAATACAGTATAAATGTGAATACATTTTTAAGTGTTATGTAAGATGTTTTTATATTTTTATTTACAACCAGAGGAAACAATAACACATACAATGCTAATCAAGATACAAATTAAATAATGACTAAAATTATGTTTCCTTTTTATTCTTATTAATATAAGTTAAGTTACGAAAGTATTGGTATTCTTTATGATTGATGTATTCAGTCAGAGGATGCTATTCATAAAACACTTACAATTATATGTTTATTGACAAGAATTGTCAGTGACGGTGAGAGAATCTCTCTTTAAATTCTCTCTTTGACTTGGCCACTGGATGCAATTTACGGCAGGTCTAAAGGGACATTCCATTCTCCAACTTATTGATAACAAGAAACATTTTAAAGACATATGCTTTTATTTTTTGAATTTATTGGATGCAAGGGTGATGCGAGAATTCTACTCAGTTCTCAATGGTTATGAGTGAATACGATTTTCAATTTTTTTAAAGTATAGTATCAAAACCAAAGTTAAATTTTAAAAACATAAGAAAACGTTAAAATAAATAATTCAAAAATTAGAGCGCCTCAAATTTCCACGCACACATGCAAATATGTTGCAGCTCAACGAATGTAGGCGCTAACAGCTGATTTGGTGGATTGAATAACATTGCCAACAATCAGCTGTATGAACGTCTACGAATTAAGCGTGCTAGAATGTTGCAACAATCAGCCGATCGCTGGTTCATGAATGGTTGCAGCTACTTGTAAGTAATTAGAGACTGAAACCAATTTGATAGTGTTTGTTAATTACTAATTGAATGAAATAGAAGTTTAAAGATTGGGTATATATCATTGCACGTGGGGAAAAAAATGCTGTGTGTATTTCGAGATTAAAGCACATTCTCTCCCTCGTGAAAATTGCTACCCTCGCAAGCTCGGGCTATCATTTTCACTCATGAGACAATGTTGTTCTTTCCTCACTCACACACAAATAACTATTAAATCAAGTGCCAATATAATTTTAAATAGGGATGAAAACTATACAAATGTATAAAGTAACATGTAAATATGTAGAAAATAATAGTATATTTCATTACAAGGACCTAAAGTGACGCTTTTCATACAAGGTCAAGTTTTACAACCGAGGCTGTAAGCCGAGGTTGAAAAATGACCGAGTAACGAAAAGCAGCTTTAGGTCCGTGTGATGAACTATATTTTTCGTTATATTGCTCAATACAATACGTAAACTATTTAAGAAAACCAAAATGTTACAGCTTGTTTACCTTTAAAGATGCCTTCAAAAGATGCCACCGTCTGTCTTGTTCCTGCTGTTTGAAGCAATCAGCTGATTGTCTGTTTCATTTGTGTTAGGGTAGACTGACAACAATGAACAACTATCGACGTATCGAACGCATGTAATAATCGATTGGTGAAATGAGCGAATTTCACAAATTGATTAAACTGACAACAATGAATGTTTCGATAATAACGATGAATAATTCGATTATTTGTAATCGAATGAATATTGTTCGATTATTACGACGTACTCGGCACTTTTTGACTTTTATAGTCCTAGGACTATAAAGAGTCAGCTGGTATCGAGTACATCAGCTTTTAATTCCTAGGAATAAAAAGAGTGTATTTAGGTCCGCAAAACATGCATTAAAAACATCTGTTTTTGAAGCAGTATAACGAAAAACAATATAACTATCAACCTTTCGGTGGTGATGTTCAGTTTTTACCACAATTTATAACAGGTTAACTTATAATGCAGAGATTCTTTCTGGATCTTATGGAAAAGATCCACACTTAGGCCTGATTTCACCAAACTTTAAACCACCGTTAAGGCTCGGTTAGTTTAATTTTATCAGCTGTTCAATACTATTTTCCTATCTTTAACAATCGGTTTATTAACCGACCCTTAACTGATGGTTGGTGAAATCAGGCCTTATTGTGCTCATTATAGTGGCTAAGTAGGAGTGTAGTCTCATAAGATTCAATTTGTACTCATTGTGCGTATGAAGAGTACGTTTAAAATTGATTATGTAATAAAAGTCTAGTTTATGGTCGAAAGTTTAAAATGAAGCTTACAGCAGAATGAAAAAATGAAAGCTCTAAGAAATGAAAGGACCATTAAACTCATGCAAAACGAATTTTCTGTAAGTACATGTAAGTGTTTTAACCAGTAGTACTGGTATATACCTTATCAATAAAAGATGTATGTAAGGGCCTACTAACGAAATCATCGATTTGCAATAAATACTGTTTTAAGTTGTAGATACAAATTTAATTTAGATTATAGTGGTTTTTAGTTGTTATCATTTACGTCCATTAAAATTTAATTTTAAACACATCTAAACTTGACATCACTTTAAAGGGGTCCATTAGTATAAAATATTAGCCTGCAGCGTCGAGGGCGAAGGGCCAAGTCTGGGAGAGACAACCGCCTGGTTTAGCGCTCGGTCTTATCATTTTGAAAATTCAGTTTTTCGTTTGCGCATAGTGTGAGTGAAATTCAATTTTGATCAATATAAAACCAATATTATATTCGTATTGACTCTTAGTTCTGAGAATGAAGATTCTTTTTACATCGTTATTCGGATAGTATATTAGGTTTAATAATTTCTGAAGCAATCTCAAATTATTACGATCATTATCAATCGGTTATGTTTTGTAGTTGATTATAGTACGGTGCAATTAGACCTAAACCTTTACATCCAAAAAAAGGTTTCTAGCCAGTGCAAATTTGTTCAATACACTTCCCCCAAAATGTAAACAAAAGTTACACTAATTCGAGCGTCGGGTTTGGGTGGGAGGGGGGTTAGTAGGAGGGAAAATGTAATTGTTTTTACTTTTTGGCAAATATCTCGAAAACGGTGAGTTTTTGCCAACTATTAAACTTAGCAAAAATACTAAGAAAATTATAGCAGTTTTTGTAAAACTTAAAAATTTGATTTGCTGTAACTTTACTTATTATCAACGTAGAGACTTCTAGTTTTCACCATTCATCTCCTTTCATTGTGCCCTTTATCATGATATATAACATGATAGGGTTTCTCTCCAAAAGGTGGTACCTCCAACGTTTTAGACGGAGAAAATAAAAATTTAGAAGGACCAAAAACTTTCTTCACTAGACTTGTAATGATTCCTGAAGTAAAATATTATTTTAAAAAAATGGAAAATGTCAATATAGAGCATGTGGAATGGATCTTTTGAGACATTTGGCTGTTATAAAATAATAATAAAATGACATTTACCCCTCATTACCTCAATAACCGTCCACGTTAGACAGGTAATATATGATAATTTTGTTCGAAATTTAATGTAGATGATTTTTGCAAATATTTTAGAAAAAACGCACCGTTTTCAAGATATTTGCTAAAAAGTAAAAAAAATACATTTCCCCCTCTATTAACCCCCCTCTCAACCAAACCCGACGCTCAAATCAGTGTAACTTTTGTTTACATATTGGGGGAAGTGTATTGAACAAATTGGCGCTGGTTAGAAACTTTTTTTTGAATGTCCAGGTTTTCCCCTTTTTAAAGCTAATTGCACTGTACTATTATGCTAGTGTGATATCATTCTATTGGAAGTGGCTGGTCTGTTAAATCGCGCCCGTTTTTCTTATTTATTTCATATTAAACTTAGGCCGATCGCTCTCCGCACTTCGCAGCGCGACTACTTTTATCACCTATGTTTCTCAAACGTAAGTTTTTATGGTGAGCTGAGTGGTATAATTTTAAAGTACCTACTTACTTAAAGTACCTACTTACGTGTTATTTTGACACGCTACCGGGTTTCTTATATATTTCATATCAAAATTAGGCTGATCGCGCTTCGTATGGCGAATTCTTCAATCACACATATTTCCCAAACGTACGTTTTTACAGTAAACTGAGTGGTATAATATTAAACTACTTAACCTATTATATCACCCTATGAATATGTTTTGCTGACTCGCGCCCGTTTTTTGCATATATTTCATATCAAACTAAGGCCTATCAATCTCCGAACTACTTCGTATTGCTTATGGGTGTATTTCGGAATTTTACTGCGACCACGGGAAATAAAATAAAAATTAATACGTAGACACAAATACTGCATGGCGTCCAAGGTTTATGGTATAAGAGCACCAAGTAATTAAGCAAACTGCGTTATAAAAATAACCCTAAATTTAAAATATACAAATAGTTTGGCTTGAAATAAAATGCATTAAAATTAATGTTTCAGAATGAAATTATGTAAAAATAAATATTTCTATTTCAAGGAAAAATATATTTACCATCGAGACAATTTTTATCCGAGTTCTTAATAATGTACAGACACCTTCAGTTCAACAATACCAACTTGGTAAAATATGTAACTAAATTGAGGAAATCCCGATGAAAAGCTCGACAAAAACGATGCATCTAAAAGCAAATGACTTACTAACTATTATCATATTATAGCGCAGACACCCACTAAGGATTACCCTGACCTAGTTATGAACAGTGTCCTCAGTTTTCAAGCACACTATTCTCGTAGGAGATTGAAGAAAGGTTAAAATAACAAATTGGTGCGTAATAATCAGCCTCATAAAATAGCAGTTCTTCAAAAATCGTTTGCTACGCTTAAAAAATCGCTCAAAAACTCAAATTGTCCATATCTTGCTTATTTTTCAAGTAAATTTAAAGTATTTTTTTAAGTAAATTTTGCTAAATTCATATTTGGGGCAAAATTTACTTTTATGTTGATTGGAAATATCTTAATATACATTTTGGTCATGGCCAGTTCAAATTAAAGTGGCAATGTTTTATGTGGTGAACGTGTTTTGGTGTAATATTTTTGATCGCTCACCATTATTTTATTTGGCGTATAATCGGCCACGACTAAAACCGTTGGACTCTCTTATGAGCTCGCAATGTCGTGTATTAATGTATTTGTATTATGTATTAATTAACACACTCTGTATTACATTCCAAACCACATAATATATTTTGTTAAACAATAGATTTTATTATAAAAGACACATAACATGTTATTTAATTTTAATATGTTAAACTTTGCAGCATTATCAAGCCCTTTATAGCATTTTCTCTTTCAAGATAAAAGTAAATACTTAGGAATGTTTTATTAAAGTATGTTATGAGTTAAAATCTTATAAAAGCAAAATAATTATTTAGGAATATTTTCTTATAATCTGCTCTGTCATTTAAATTATGACTGTTATATAAGATGTTTAATACAGAAACTAGAGAAATATACTTTTTTACATCAAGTAAATGATGAATAATATTTATCCTCGAAATAACAGTGTTAAAAGACTTTTTCCCAAACTACAAAACCTTGTTTCATACGTCTGGCAGTGATATGCCGTGCGCCTTCAGTTTGCTAACGCCGTACGCGCAACAGTATTCTAGATGAACTGTAGTGTAATTGAACCTATTATTATTATTTCTGGTATAAATTATACAAATGGGCCATTGTGTCCACGGTCCAAATTTAATTTTTAAAGCTTTATGTAAATAGGTTCATAGCGACTACGACCCGATTTGATAAATAACCAGTAATAGTTATTTTTTGGGCGTTTTGGGCTCGTGGTGTTTACGAACCATACTTTTAATTTTAAATGTAAGGTAGACGTAAGGTTAAATTTAAGGCAGTGGGGTCGTAGACTATACGAACCAGTAGTGCGAATGAAGCTCATTTGAAATTAAATATTATTAAAATGGATCGTAATGACTATGATCAGTAAGTGTAAGTGAACTATATTAGTTACATTCTACTTCAAAAGAAGGCCATAGTCTCTACGAATCAGTAGTGCAAATGAACCTTGTTTTAAATCAAATTTATTTAAAATGGGTCATAGAGACTATTAATGGGTCAGTCGTGTAAGTTAGCTGTTACCCTTAAAAATTTGAATAAATAAAACAAATAGATAGTTTTTGATCCTAAATATATTTGGAAAATACGGATTGTTTTCTGATTAGATGTCACGAGTTTGATGTAAAACAGCACCGTCTTCTCCGCCCTCCTGTCAAACAACTTGGTAAAATTCTCCGTTCATATCATTTAACAATCAAAATGGATTGACTTTTTTACGAAAATAGAGAAAAGAACTTTCAGAGGTGTTAAGTTCAAAAATCAGGTAAGATCGTCAGATCCAAATCCCAGTGCCTCCTAAAAAATACTTTTTTTATTGTTTCCGATTTGTAAAATTTAACTTTTTCTTGTGCAGTACAAAGTCACCTTGAACAATTTAATTTATTTATTTCTTCCTAAGTTTGACTGTCAACGCTCACGTAGGCCGTTAATAATATGACGTAGGCCTATGTAGTTCACGTTAAACGCAGGGAACATAGGACAATAATAATCGCTTTTTCGGAATGATATTGTATTTGATTGTTTGTAAATTATTTTTAAGCTAATGGTTTATACTTTTGAAATAAATCTCGATAAAGTCATACATTCTTATTTCGTAAAAATATTTTCATCCCTGGTGGGGATCGAACCCACGACCTTTGGATTAGAAGTCCAACGCGCTATCCTCTGCGCCACAGGGACTTAAAATGATAGTAATAACATGTATATCATAAGCTACTGCTGATTGACGGGATTTGTACCCGGGCCCCTAGGCCAAACTCCTGCGCTCTGACCTCTATACCAGACAGCTCCCAACTGTAGCAGCCCACCTCAGTTTATCTGGATTCATACGGCAGAACGTAAATCCGGAAAGCGAAAAATTCGGATAATCCTAAGTCATTATAATATTGCCTAAATTTACTGGTTCTGCAAATGTTTTTGCTGGGTTTCCCTTTTTTTCTATGCGTGATTTGAAATTTTTATTTCACGAATTGGTCGATCGGGATTACCCAGAATCCGACATTTTGTGAGGTCCGGATAATCCGAGGTGTACCATACAATGTTAGTACAGTACATTTCAAAAGTAATATTGTAAAACAAAGACCTGTACTTTGAATAACGCTGGCTAATAAAGACGTTTTCATTCATTCATTCATTCATTCATACTATGTAATACAATATACAATCTAGCATACGTTCAAAGGCGTCATTTGGGGGGGGGCAAGGGGGGCAGTTGCCCCTCCCAATAATTAGGAAAAAAATAAAGTTTTATAAATAAATCTTATACAAATTTTGGAGAAACTTGCTTATGTGTAAGTAGCCTTAAATCATCCGATGATTATTCTTGATAAAATTACCTCACCAGTGGCGTACCGAGGGGTGGGCGGGGGGGGGGGGCGGTCCGCCCTAGGCCCCGCACCAGCATAGGCCCCCAAATGGCAAAAATAAGGATGGTCGGGTCCCGAAATTTCAGGAAGTTTTCGGGAAAATCAAATTCCCGATTTTTAGGCGGGATTTTTATTTACTTTGGGAAATTTTCGGGACGGGATCGTTTTAGCGATCGAAACCAAACAGCGGGTGTAGCTTCGCAAAAATCGCGATCGGCCGCGGAAAACGATATCGCGTATTTTACGATCGCAAATAAACGCCAAATCCAGCTTTGCAAAACTCGCGATCGTCCATTAAAAACTATCATGCGTATTTTCCGATCGCAAACGCGGCCTTGGAAATCTCTTGATCGGCCGCGGAAACCATCGCGCGAATTTGCCAGTCGCGGATGAACGGCAAAAATAGGTTTTGCGCTGTTCGTGAACGGCCCCGAAATACGCTGGCGCGTATCTGTCGATCCCGGGTTAACGGCTAATGTAGCTTTACAAAACTGCGATTGGCCATGAAAAACAATCGCGCGTACTTGCCGATCGAATAAACGGCAAATCTAGCTTTGCAAAATTCGCGAACGGCCGTGTATTTGCCGATCGCGGATTAACGGCCTATGCTGCTTTACGAAACTTGCGATCGGCCGTTAAAACGTTCGTGCGTATTTGCCGATCGCTAATAAACGGCAAATGTAGGATTGCTAACTCGCAATCGGGTGTGAAAAGCAATCTTATGTATTCAATGATAGCGGTTAATCTACGGAAATAACTTGCTATGAAGCGTGACTGTGATAATTGGTCATATTGTCGGCCACATTGGTCTGCTACAAATTGTGGTTGCCTATTGATTTAATTTTCTAAACGAATTCAGATGTCTTCGAATCCCAATCAAAAGTAAGATTATTTTTCATAAATAAGTAAACAAATTTAGACAGTAGACAAAAGTAAAGAATAGAGACTTTAAAATAAATTTGTAATACAGTACGTAGGTAATTAATATTTTATGTAGCTTAATAAATACTAAGTTTGGGAGTTGTGAACTTCAAATTTATAAGTTTAAGCATGGAAAAAATAGTCTTAATATGGTTGTCATCTTGAAATTAAATTGATTTTTAATTTTTCACCGTAGTATAAAGTGCTGGAAAAATTATGAAAAAAATTTGAGTCATTTCCTAAAACAAGAACTTCAAATCCCAAAGTTTATGAAAATACAATAACATGTTCACTGATTATACATGACAGTATATTGTCAACATGCTCCTTTCTAGTATTTTTACTTTTGGCTTTTTGGAAACCAAACAATAAATCAAAAAGCAAAAACATAAAAACTGTTTGTGTTTCTATCAAACATAAAAAAATGTATATTATATTTATTTATTCCTTATATATTATTTCTGTTTCTCAATGCATTCAAATTAGAAAGAATAAAAATTAAAATTCAATAAAAATAATAATAAATAAACAATTAGTTTATTTGCCATTTTATTTATAAACAAGAATGTCATTTAGGTACCAATTGTTTTTAAATGTGTTTCTAATGTTTGCTATTTTGTCCATTGGATAATTTAGTATTTTTCACTTAAATTTATTTCTTGAAATTCAAAGAAATTCATGAACAAGCATTTCCTGAAGCTTTAGGGAAGACAAAAATCCCGTCCCGTCCCGAATTTAAGAGGGGAAAAAAATTCTATCCCGTCCCAAACTGAAAATCCAACCCTGTCCATCTCTACAAAAAAAATAAATAAATAAAAACAACTTATCAGGCCCCATGACGGCGATGGTCTTCATATGTCACACTATTAATTTTTACTTTCTCCCCCCTATACATAGTATATGGAGAAAGTATTGTTTTCGTCAAAATTTTCGAATTTGAGTTGTTAGTGGATATATTTGTTTTAGTGCTCCCTGAATCCAAAAAAAGTGGTTTTTGGCGTGGTGTCTGTCTGTCTGTGTGTGTGTGTGTATGTGGATGTGTGTGTGTGTGTGGATGTATGTGTGTGTGTGTGTGTGTGTGTGGATGTAAACAAAGCTAGAGACGACACCAGTGATCCGATTTTCATGAAATTTGGCATGTAGGTATAAAGCCGTGGTATCTCCAGGCGTATTTTTGATTTTTTTGAATTTTTGATTTTTAAGGGTATTTACCCCATAAAAACCCATAAAAAATGACAAAAATCCAAATTTCTCAAAAACGGCTCTAACGATTTTGATAAAAATTTCATGGTTTTTAGTGCTTAAGATGACAAACAAAATGACACCACCCGCATGTCTGTAAAAATTCAGGTTCAGAAGTTATGGGGGTTTAAGTGTTAAAAAATTCATATTTTTCAAATTTCACAAAATCTGTGACCTCTAAAGAAAATATAGTTGCAACCTTTAAATTTGACTTGAAAAACTAAATAATCTAGTATTTTTAATTATAGTTTACGTCAACTGGTTGCGGAGATAATTGATAGTTTAGTTTGGCGGAAACGCAGTACGTTGTCCAATGTTATTCTTATGGCAAATATTTAAAAACCGATATCTCCGTTATTTGCTAACCGACTTTGATAAAATTTGGTATATATATGTGTGATAATTAATTGTTAATTTGTTTTATTTCACTAAATATGTTTTCTGGTTTTAAATGACTTGAAGGGAGAAAGTATGTGTCAGTTTCCTGATACCGTTTATTTTAGTCGCAATTATTTTTTGTATGGTTATTTACAGACTGAGCTGAAGTTAAATGAAACATTATGCTGCCTGAACGACATGATAGTGAGCGTCCACCTCCACCACCAATAACTTCCGCCCCTCAACCACGCCTTAGTGGATAGTTAGCATTTAGTTACCTTAGTGCTTGGGCTCAAATCACTAAGGTAACTAACTACTGTAACGTGAGAAACAAATATAGAGTGACGGTGAAAAGATTATTAGTGTTACTAAGTTGAGTGTTCATCACGATACATTAAAACCAACCATGAAAACTAGAAATGTAAAAAGATAAAAGGAAAAGTTTTACATCATTATGGGGCCCCCTCATCTATAGCCGCCCCAGGCCCCCAACTACGTCACTACGCCACTGTACCTCACCTCTTCCTAAGGTTCAATTTCACCCGGATGTAATTTCTCATGTTAAGAATTTTAGCCTAGCTGACACCTCATTCAATGTAACTGGACCAATAGATATTCTACTAGGCTGTGAACTCTATGCAAATATTTTCACTGGAGAAATGCATTCACTCGGTGAAAATTTACCAAATGTAGGTACAGTTTTTGGCAATACTGTAATGGGTAAAACCCCTTGTCTTGGTGAGTCCCAGCCAAGCAACGTTTTGGTGAAACTCTTGTCAGTAAATTATTTTGATCTTCACAGCTCGTTGCAGCGCTTTTATTGACTGCTTGAAGAGCCTCCGCAAAAAACCCAGCTCTTGGACGATGAGACCTACTTTGTCAATCACTTTGCATCAACTCGTTCACGTGAGAAGGATGCCGCTATATGGTGAGACTACCTTTTAATCATGAAATGTTAGGTTCCTCGTATGACACAGCGAAATCTAGGCTATTGTCCTTAGAAGGGAAGTTTACCTCTCAACCTCTGTTTACAGAGAAATATGTTGACTTTATCAATGATTATCAGTCCTCAGGTCACATGGTCCACCATGATAACAAAGTTATTCCTACTGAACCGCACTATACTTTGTACCACACCACGATGTTGTCAAAGAGACGGCCTCAACAACTAAACTCCACGTCGTATTCGACGCTTCTTCTCGTACTAGTAGTCACTTTTCATTGAACGACATTCTAATTTCTGGGCCCAAACTTCAAATAGATGTTTGTGAGATTTTGATTAATTTACGGAAGTATAAAATATTATTCTCTTGTTACATAAGACAAATGGACCGTCAGATTAAAGTACATGTTGATGATCATAACTATCAGTTAATTCTCTGGAGAGGAAATAATCATGATCCTATTTCAGTACAATCATGATTCCTATTCCTAGATTTCTTAACACTAGTTTTACAATACGAAATATAATTTAAAATTTACTTCTTACAACAAGCTGCATTGATGTAAAGGCTGCAGTTAAAACACTGCAAACAATTGTTTCAATGGGTTTTAGAGGTGAATACCTCCTTTGCAGCAAACATACATACTCAGTGAATTTAAAAACTTCAATAAATAATTTACACGAAGCCTAACGTCAAGGAAAACGTCTGTAACGTAATTGTCTATTGACTGCCCGTCACGTTGGTGACGTAGAAAAAACTTATACCTTTCATAGGTGATGTTTTTCTCAGGCATAAAGTGTTCATCAAACTTCTCAATTACTGTGATAAATTTATTCCTGTCAATTTCAACAGAGAAGGTAAGGTTATTGAAAGCATTAAGAGCCCTGTCCCCTATTACACTTAACAAAAGTGAGACTTGGTACTCTGATTTCTCTAAATTATTTTTAGAAGCTTTTAAATATATATCAAACTCCTGTTTGAAGAATTTCTAGTTGTCTGACATGTTGCCGGTCCATTGAAGTTCGCTTGGCATGCGAACGTGAACGTTTTATACGAGTTTGATTTTTTCAACCGTACTTTCTTAATTCCCTGTCATTTTGATGGAATTGTAGGTTACTATAGTACATTACCAGAAAACTGCGCCATGTCGTGTAGTCGATAATACCTAGTTATTATACTATACTTGGATATTTGGTATGGCTGAATAAACATGAAGCACTTCGGTGTAACCCATGTTTAAGAGTGAGAGTGATCCATGTACGTAAGGCATGACGTATACTACATAAGACATAGAGGAAGCACAACTTTACATAATATGAAATCTATACGACACTTCTATGCCTTGACTCCTGGCCATTTTTTGGTTGGAACACCATTAGTTTCTGTACCAGAAGCAGATGTAACCCATCTTTCTGAGAATAGTCTCAAGCGATGGCAACGACTTCAAGCCTTCACTCAGACTTTGTGGCACCGGTGGAGTCGAGAGTATCTTAACACCCTCCAGCAAAGGACAAAATGGATTCATAATACACACAATCAGGAAACTGGAGATTTAGTCGTCCTACAAGATTTAAGAAGACTTTTTTCCATATAGATTTTTTTATTTCCCTTAAGGTTAACATGGGGAATGAGTATTGCAGGTTTGCTGCCACAAAAATGAAAATATCTGGGATCTTAGACTTATGTGCATTAGATCTCATCTAGATGAAGCCACAACCCAAGTTTCATTTAAATATGTTAAGAAATAAGCTATACATAAAATTTTACTTTTTCCCATAAGGTTAACATTGGAACAATGTACTGCATTTACCTCTTTCAATATCTCAGTTACCAATGGACATAGAACAATGATTTAAGATACTGAATTATTTGTTTTTTTTTTAGCTGAATTCAATGGCGCTAACGAAATCTAGATTATTTTAACTTTTCTATGTAAAAAACTCAAAAAACCCCTTTTTCAAGGGGTTATCCCCCTTTCCCCCCTTTCGGTATCCAATCTGGCTGGTTTACGAACTCGTCCAAGATTTTACCACTTCACATGTCTATACCAGATTTCATTAAGATCGGACCATTTCTACGGCCGCTATCGTGCTAACAGACAGACATATATAAATTCGAACGAATGGTGTTTTTGCTTCTGGGGATCCCAAAATGATAAGTTCAAATTGGTCTTGGGCTTAGGTCTTACCATGAGACCTACGGTAATAGCTTATTCCTTTAAGGAAATTCGTTAAAAATCAACATATTGAATGTTAAATTTAATTTTAATTGTAAGTTTCACGTAAACAAACTAGTCTAAAAGGGCCAAATATATATTTGGATTCAAATAATTACCAATTCGATATAAAAACATACATCTTAATCTCAGCTTACGCCATGTAAACACCAATCATCTTAAAAATTTATATCGCTCATGTGGAAATTGGATGACCTGAGTAATTGATTTTGAACCTTAGTAGGAATTTTGGCGTTACTTAAAAATATATTTTTAGTATTGAACCATTGACCTCTAAGAGGTCGAACTTAACAGTACATTATTGTTGGTAATATTTTATTTTGATTAAAGTTAAAAATCGTTTAAGTTATGGATAGCTGCCGTTCAAAAAATAAACTTAGTGAAATAAAGTTGAAGTATTTTTTTAGGGAAGGCAGAAACGTAAATAAATTGCCTCATAAACCACAAAATTGAAATATATTATTTTACTGGAGGACAGGTGTTGCCTCTAAAAGCAGATGGCTTCCCTTATTAATGCTGTTATGATTATCTACTGCTAAAGCCGAGGCCTGCTGTTAGTTATTGGTTAAAGCAATGGAAAGCTATTTGTTGTAAAAGATTTTTATAATTATCTTGCGGTAAGACTGACAGCTTATGCTCTTAGTTTACAGAACAAAATAAGTGCAATTTATCGCTGTAGATGACGTAGCCACATGCTGTAATTGGGCACTTCATGAAGTGCCCAGCTCGCCTGGGCACATAGTGTAATTGAATGGTTTCGTTCAAAATTACAGTATGTGACCAAGAAAACTGGGCTCTTCATGAAGTGCCCAACGCTCGTTGGGCACTTGCTGTAATTATTTCTATTACACTATGTGTCCAGCTCAGATGCTGGGTACTTGATATAAACACGTAAAATGCTGTTTACGTTGCTTTTTTCTGTGATAGTATCCGATGTATTATATCTACTATACCAAATAAGAATATGTTTAAAGAATTTTGTAAAACATTTAGAATAAGATTGTTTAGCACTAAACCAGACAAATCTTGCCTGTATGTTTTTTATGATGGTTTCTTCAATGTTTTCTGAGTAATTGTGGATACACACCATTTTATTAATATTATTATTATTGTTATTGAAACAACAAACTGTTTTAAAATTTTTTTTGTTTAAATAATATTAATAATAATATTAATAATGATGTTTAGCCAAAATAACTCAAAAAACAAACCAGAAACAATTAAGTCCATTTAAATTTTATGCTTTAATTAAATAAAAAAAACATGAAACATTTTACCTAACACATTTTTATGTAACATAACCAGCGACCACATAATACAAATACACGGAGTATGCCTATCTTACTAGCATTACAGCAAATTAAGTTTGGGCCGCCATATTGTCAAGGTATAGAAACATAAATCGGTGTTTAAAACCGCGTAATCTGGCAGTGCTCACTTTTCAAATAACTCGTATTTAATACCATCATTGACTTTGAATCTCTTGAGACATCCCACTCATACGGCGCAGCTGTAGCGATCGGACCTGAGCCAGGATCGGTTGGTTCAGTTAGTTCGTCTGAGCCTCCGCGAGACAGCGCTGCAAGCGCAGCGGACGGTCTTAGTTCATGGCATCGCCACAAGATAGCGCCCTCTACGGCTGTCAGTCCCCCCTTACTCCCCGCTCCCCTCCCCGCTTCTCGACCGCCGCTTCCGCTGCCGCTGCGCCCGCCGGCGCCGTACACTCATGTTCCTCCCAAAGAACTATACTACTGGAACGCGCGCTGGGCCTACAGAGCGAGCCGGAATCCACGGTTGCGTCGGGGGCCTGCAGGCGCCAGGGCGGGGTAGGTACACAGGCCGCGCCAATGCTCAGGCATTACGATAATGCTGTTGCAGCCAATTGCAGCACTTTAAACGCCTTGTAAACTCGGAAATACTGCATTGTCATATTTAAAAATGAATGTGTTGTTAACGTTTGATAATTGTTTTAACCAATTATATTTCATATTGATTATTTTAATGCAGAATATTATGACTTATTATAAGATGTTACTGGTAAATTTTACATTTTTTTGAAAATTAGTACTAAAATGTCTAAATATGTATTAGGTAAGATAAAACAATTTTAAATATAAAATGTACTTTAAGACAAATTTTACAGCTTATTTCACAAGCATCAGATGCTTAATCTACAAGTTAGAAAAAAAATTAACACTGTCAACTTTTGCCTTAAACTTAACTTAGATTTGTTTGTGATTTCAAACGTTTCCTGTTTGGCAATGTGATGCGATATAATTTTAAAAAAATAGCTACGGATTTGATCAACAATAATTTGTGGCTTCCATGGAATTCGTCCTTGCTTAAATGATTTTTAAAAATAACGCCTGTGAGATCGTTACATATTCTCAAGGTTAAATCGTTGGTGGTAGTCTTTTTTCAGTTAGCTTGAGTAAATATGCATATTAACGATTTTGAAAACACCATAATGTGCCCTAATTACTTTGCCTTTTGATTTAAAATCTGTAAACCTCGTGTGTGATCGAAGGTCATCATCACTTGTATGGAGTAATGAACTTCATTCGCGGACGCGCCATCTTCTTGCTCCGTTTTAGCGCCCGCCCGGGTACAAATAACGTAAAAAATTCCAAATAAGGTATTAAATTAAAGGTCTGAATCTCACAATTACCATAGTACCCATCAGAAATGGTTTAGAGGTAGTAACAATCGATAACCTAGAAGCTTGTCCTAACATTCCTTAGTTACTGCAACCACGGAATAAACTTGTAACGTTCCTACAATGTGCAAACTGTCTCTAAAACATATTTATATTTGGTACCATTGTAATTGTGAGATTCATACCTTTAATTTGATACTATAATTGTGTTTTTTTAGTTTACATTGTTTTTGTAAACATCAGTTTAGATTTGACTTTGTTTTTATCCTGGCGCAGCACGGATAAATTCTCTCACAAAAACTAAGTTAATAACCAAACTACGGCTACTACAGGGTGTTTTTTTAAAACGCAACCCATTTGTTTGAAGCATAAAACTCTACTTGAATAGCCCTTTAAAATGATGTACATATCGACCTGTGCTTACATTTAAGATTTTGTACCGCCTCCTTGTGGGCCGTCCCCCACTGGGGGCCAAGAGTCAGTAAACACCTCAGAAAGAAGTTTTTTTTACATAATAATAATAATATTTCTTTATTTCCATAAGAATACAAATTCACACAAAAAGTTTTACATTATATAATGGAAAAAGTCTCACATAGGATAACCTGACTGAGTTCTTCTCGGCAGCCCTGCTGCTATCAACCTTATACGACATTTAATCCCCTGTTATTTCTTGCCCATTTGAAGGTGGCGCACGTTCGTGATGTAGTGATTTAACTTTATCGTAACACAATCGAAATAGTAAACACGCTTTTTTCACGCATCATCAACCATTATTTACCATCATTTGGCTTATGTTGTGTCCGGTGGTTCAAAATAAACTCATGGGGGCCCGAAAAATAAGTTTCCGGGGGGCCCGAAAAAACCTCTTACGCCACTGGATGGACTAAGTGCTATTACTACGTCGCATGCACTACTTTCGGCACTCGCCTGCGTGGGAATAACGAAGTCATTCCTAGGTCGAGTGTAGAATGTATCCTACATACGAAACTTAAGTAGCTTTAAATTATATTCAAATAGTGTTTTAAGAAATTTTATTCATTTTACCTTTATTTAAATTATTTATGAAAAGATTTGACTTAACACTTCCTTGATAGTTTTTCATAATAAGAATCTAACTTTACTCTGGTGAGCTCTCCTTCCAGTATTGGGGGGGCTGAGCCCCCCTTCCCTCAACATTGGGGGGGCTCGAGCCCCTTGGGCCCCATGGAGTCGGCGCCGGTGCCCCCGCACACTCTCACTCAGCCAAACTCACTCAAACACTGCATCCACACTCAGTCACGCACTCCCACATACACACAAGACATGTACAGACCTCAAGCACACTAGTACACATAAACTGAGGCAATCAAATTTTGTATACCCTCCCTACCTATATTCCTGATTTTTTATTTGTGACGTCATTTATTTTTGTGACGTTATGTATTTTGTGACGTAATTAATTTTGTGACATCATTTATTTTTGTGACGTTATGTATTTTGTGACGTCATTAATTTTTGTGACGTCATTTATTTTTGTGACGTTATGTATTTTGTGACGACATTTATTTTTGTGACGTTATGTATTTTGTGACGTAATTAATTTTGTGACGTCATTTATTTTTGTGACGTTATGTATTTTGTGACGTCTTTTATTTTTGTGACGTTATGTATTTTGTGACGTAATTATTTTGGTGACGTTATGTATTTTGTGACGTCATTAATTTTTGTGACGTCATTTATTTTTGTGACGTTATGTATTTTGTGACGTCATTTATTTTTGTGACGTTATGTATTTTGTGACGTCATTTATTTTTGTGACGTTATGTATTTTGTGACGTAATTAATTTTGTGACGTCATTTATTTTTGTGACGTTATGTATTTTGTGACGTCATTAATTTTTGTGACGTCATTTATTTTTGTGACGTTATGTATTTTGTGACGTCATTTATTTTTGTGACGTTATGTATTTTGTGACGTCATTTATTTTAGTGACGTTATGTATTTTGTGACGTCATTTATTTTTGTGACGTTATGTATTTTGTGACGTCATTTATTTTTGTGACGTTATGTATTTTGTGACGTCATTTATTTTTGTGAGGTTATGTATTTTTTGACGTAATTAATTTTTGTGACGTTATGTATTTTGTGACGTAATTAATTATTGTGACGTCATTAATTTTGTGACGTTATGTATTTTGTGACATCATTTATTTTTGTGACGTTATGTATTTTGTGACGTCATTTATTTTTGTGACGTTATGTATTTTGTGACGTAATTAATTTTGTGACGTCATTTTTTTTTGTGACGTTATGTATTTTGTGACGTCATTAATTTTTGTGACGTCATTTATTTTTGTGACGTTATGTATTTTGTGACGTCATTTATTTTTGTGACGTTATGTATTTTGTGACGTCATTTATTTTAGTGACGTTATGTATTTTGTGACGTCGTTTATTTTTGTGACGTTATGTATTTTGTGACGTCATTTATTTTTTTGAGGTTATGTATTTTTTGACGTAATTAATTTCTGTGACGTTATGTATTTTGTGACGTAATTAATTATTGTGACGTCATTTATTTTTGTGACGTTATGTATTTTGTGACGTCATTTATTTTTGTGACGTTATGTATTTTGTGACGTCATTTATTTTTGTGACGTTATGTATTTTGTGACGTCATTTATTTTTGTGACGTTATGTATTTTGTGACGTAATTAATTTTGTGACGTCATTTATTTTTGTGACGTTATGTATTTTGTGACGTCATTTATTTTTGTGACGTTATGTATTTTGTGACGTCATTTATTTTTGTGACGTTATGTATTTTGTGACGTAATTAATTTTGTGACGTCATTTATTTTTGTGACGTTATGTATTTTGTGACGTCATTAATTTTTGTGACGTCATTTATTTTTGTGACGTTATGTATTTTTTGACATCAATTATTTTTGTGACTTTATGTATTTTGTGACGTCATTTATTTTAGTGACGTTATGTATTTTGTGACGTCATTTATTTTTGTGAAGTTATGTATTTTGTGACGTCATTTATTTTTGTGAGGTTATGTATTTTTTGACGTAATTAATTTTTGTGACGTTATGTATTTTGTGACGTAATTAATTATTGTGACGTCATTAATTTTGTGACGTTATGTATTTTTTGACGTCATTTATTTTTGTGACGTTATGTATTTTGTGACGTCATTTATTTTTGTGACTTTATTTATTTTGTGACGTCAATTATTTTTGTGACGTTATGTATTTTGTGACGTCATTTATTTTTGTTACGTTATGTATTTTGTGACGTCATTTATTATTGTGACGTTATGTATTTTGTGACTTCATTTATTTTTGTGACGTTATGTATTTTGTGACGTAATTAATTTTGTGACGTCATTTATTTTTGTGACGTTATGTATTTTGTGACGTCATTAATTTTTGTGACGTTATGTATTTTGTGACGTCATTTATTTTTGTGACGTTTTGTATTTTGTGACGTAATTAATTTTATGACGTCATTTATTTTTGTGACGTTATGTATTTTGTGACGTCATTAATTTTTGTGACGTCATTTATTTTTTTGACGTTATGTATTTTGTGACGTCATTTATTTTTGTGACGTTATGTATTTTGTGACTTAATTAATTTTTTGACGTCATTTATTTTTGTGACGTTATGTATTTTGTGACGTCATTTATTTTTGTGACGTTATGTATTTTGTGACGTCATTTATTTTTGTGACGTTATGTATTTTGTGACGTCATTAATTTTTGTGACGTCATTTATTTTTGTGACGTTATGTATTTTGTGACGTCATTTATTTTTGTGACGTTATGTATTTTGTGACGTAATTAATTTTGTGACGTCATTTATTTTTGTGACGTTATGTATTTTGTGACGTCATTAATTTTTGTGACGTCATTTATTTTTGTGACGTTATGTATTTTGTGACGTCATTTATTTTTGTGACGTTATGTATTTTGTGACGTCATTTATTTTTGTGAGGTTATGTATTTTTTGACGTAATTAATTTTTGTGACGTTATATATTTTGTGACGTCATTAATTTTTGTGACGTCATTTATTTTTGTGACGTTATGTATTTTGTGACGTCATTTATTTTTGTGACGTTATTAATTTTATGACGTCATTTATTTTTGTGACGTTATGTATTTTGTGACGTCATTTATTTTTGTGACGTTATGTATTTTGTGACGTCATTTATTTTTGTGACGTTATGTATTTTGTGACGTCATTAATTTTTGTGACGTCATTTATTTTGCGACGTTATGTATTTTGTGACGTCATTTATTTTTGTGACGTTATGTATTTTGTGACGTCATTTATTTTTGTGACGTTATGTATTTTGTGACGTAATTAATTTTGTGACGTCATTTATTTTTGTGACGTTATGTATTTTGTGACGTCATTTATTTTTGTGACGTTATGTATTTTGTGACGTCATTTATTTTAGTGACGTTATGTATTTTGTGACGTCATTTATTTTTGTGACGTTATGTATTTTGTGACGTAATTTATTTTTGTGAGGTTTTGTATTTTTTGACGTAATTAATTTTTGTGACGTTATGTATTTTGTGACGTAATTAATTATTGTGACGTCATTAATTTTGTGACGTTATGTATTTTGTGACGTCATTTATTTTTGTGACGTTATGTATTTTGTGACGTCATTTATTTTTGTGACTTTATTTATTTTGTGACGTCAATTATTTTTGTGACGTTATGTATTTTGTGACGTCATTTATTTTTGTGAGGTTATGTATTTTTTGACTTAATTAATTTTTGTGACGTTATGTATTTTGTGACGTCATTTATTTTTGTGACGTTATGTATTTTGTGACGTCATTTATTTTTGTGACGTTATGTATTTTGTGACGTCATTTATTTTTGTGACGTTATGTACTTTGTGACGTAATTAATTTTGTGACGTCATTTATTTTTGTGACGTTATGTATTTTGTGACGTCATTAATTTTTGTGAGGTCATTTATTTTTGTGACGTTATGTATTTTGTGACGTCATTTATTTTTGTGACGTTATGTATTTTGTGACGTCATTTATTTTAGTGACGTTATGTATTTTGTGACGTCATTTATTTTTGTGAGGTTATGTATTTTTTGACGTAATTAATTTTTGTGACGTTATGTATTTTGTGACGTAATTAATTATTGTGACGTCATTAATTTTGTGACGTTATGTATTTTGTGAAGTCATTTATTTTTGTGACGTTATGTATTTTGTGACGTCATTTATTTTTGTGACTTTATTTATTTTGTGACGTCAATTATTTTTGTGACGTTATGTATTTTGTGACGTCATTTATTTTTGCGAGGTTATGTATTTTTGACTTAATTAATTTTTGTGACGTTATGTATTTTGTGACGTCATTTATTTTTGTGACGTTATGTATTTTGTGACGTCATTAATTTTTGTGACGTCATTTATTTTTGTGACGTTATGTATTTTGTGACGTCATTTATTTTTGTGACGTTATGTATTTTGTGACGTAATTAATTTTGTGACGTCATTTATTTTTGTGACGTTATGTATTTTGTGACGTCATTTATTTTTGTGACGTTATGTATTTTGTGACGTAATTAATTTTGTGACGTCATTTATTTTTGTGACGTTATGTATTTTGTGACGTCATTTATTTTTGTGACGTTATGTATTTTGTGACGTAATTAATTTTGTGACGTCTTTTATTTTTGTGACTTTATTTATTTTGTGACGTCAATTATTTTTGTGACGTTATGTATTTTGTGACGTCATTTATTTTTGTGACGTTATGTATTTTGTGACGTCATTTATTTTTGTGACGTTATGTATTTTGTGACGTCATTAATTTTTGTGACGTCATTTATTTTTGTGACGTTATGTATTTTGTGACGTCATTTATTTTTGTGACGTTATGTATTTTGTGACGTAATTAATTTTGTGACCTCATTTATTATTGTGACGTTATGTATTTTGTGACGTCATTAATTTTTGTGACGTTATGTATTTTGTGACGTCATTTATTTTTGTGACGTTATGTATTTTGTGACGTAATTAATTTTGTGACATCATTTATTTTTGTGACGTTATGTATTTTGTGACGTCATTAATTTTTGTGACGTCATTTATTTTTGTGACGTTATGTATTTTGTGACGACATTTATTTTTGTGACGTTATGTATTTTGTGACGTAATTAATTTTGTGACGTCATTTATTTTTGTGACGTTATGTATTTTGTGACGTCTTTTATTTTTGTGACGTTATGTATTTTGTGACGTAATTATTTTGGTGACGTTATGTATTTTGTGACGTCATTAATTTTTGTGACGTCATTTATTTTTGTGACGTTATGTATTTTGTGACGTCATTTATTTTTGTGACGTTATGTATTTTGTGACGTCATTTATTTTTGTGACGTTATGTATTTTGTGACGTAATTAATTTTGTGACGTCATTTATTTTTGTGACGTTATGTATTTTGTGACGTCATTAATTTTTGTGACGTCATTTATTTTTGTGACGTTATGTATTTTGTGACGTCATTTATTTTTGTGACGTTATGTATTTTGTGACGTCATTTATTTTAGTGACGTTATGTATATTGTGACGTCATTTATTTTTGTGACGTTATGTATTTTGTGACGTCATTTATTTTTGTGACGTTATGTATTTTGTTACGTCATTTATTTTTGTGAGGTTATGTATTTTTTGACGTAATTAATTTTTGTGACGTTATGTATTTTGTGACGTAATTAATTATTGTTACGTCATTAATTTTGTGACGTTATGTATTTTGTGACGTCATTAATTTTTGTGACGTTATGTATTTTGTGACGTAATTAATTTTGTGACGTCATTTATTTTTGTGACGTTATGTATTTTGTGACGTCATTTATTTTTGTGACGTTATGTATTTTGTGACGTCATTTATTTTTGTGACGTTATGTATTTTGTGACGTCATTAATTTTTGTGACGTCATTTATTTTTGTGACGTTATGTATTTTGTGACGTCATTTATTTTTGTGACGTTATGTATTTTGTGACGTCATTTTTTTTGTGACGTTATGTATTTTGTGACGTCATTTATTTTTGTGACGTTATGTATTTTGTGACGTCATTTATTTTAGTGACGTTATATATTTTGTGACGTCGTTTATTTTTGTGACGTTATGTATTTTGTGACGTCATTTATTTTTGAGGTTATGTATTTTTTGACGTAATTAATTTCTGTGACGTTATGTATTTTGTGACGTAATTAATTATTGTGACGTCATTTATTTTTGTGACGTTATGTATTTTGTGACGTCATTTATTTTTGTGACGTTATGTATTTTGTGACGTCATTTATTTTTGTGACGTTATGTATTTTGTGACGTCATTTATTTTTGTGACGTTATGTATTTTGTGACGTAATTAATTTTGTGACGTCATTTATTTTTGTGACGTTATGTATTTTGTGACGTCATTTATTTTTGTGACGTTATGTATTTTGTGACGTCATTTATTTTTGTGACGTTATGTATTTTGTGACGTAATTAATTTTGTGACGTCATTTATTTTTGTGACGTTATGTATTTTGTGACGTCATTAATTTTTGTGACGTCATTTATTTTTGTGACGTTATGTATTTTTTTACATCAATTATTTTTGTGACGTTATGTATTTTGTGACGTCATTTATTTTAGTGACGTTATGTATTTTGTGACGTCATTTATTTTTGTGAAGCTATGTATTTTGTGACGTCATTTATTTTTGTGAGGTTATGTATTTTTTGACGTAATTAATTTTTGTGACGTTATGTATTTTGTGACGTAATTAATTATTGTGACGTCATTAATTTTGTGACGTTATGTATTTTGTGACGTCATTTATTTTTGTGACGTTATGTATTTTGTGACGTCATTTATTTTTGTGACGTTATGTATTTTGTGACGTCATTTATTTTTGTGACTTTATTTATTTTGTGACGTCAATTATTTTTGTGACGTTATGTATTTTGTGACGTCATTTATTATTGTGACGTTATGTATTTTGTGACGTCATTTATTTTTGTGACGTTATGTATTTTGTGACGTAATTAATTTTGTGACGTCATTTATTTTTGTGACGTTATGTATTTTGTGACGTCATTAATTTTTGTGACGTTATGTATTTTGTGACGTCATTTATTTTTGTGACGTTATGTATTTTGTGACGTAATTAATTTTATGACGTCATTTATTTTTGTGACGTTATGTATTTTGTGACGTCATTAATTTTTGTGACGTCATTTATTTTTGTGACGTTATGTATTTTGTGACGTCATTTATTTTTGTGACGTTATGTATTTTGTGACGTAATTAATTTTGTGACGTCATTTATTTTTGTGACGTTATGTATTTTGTGACGTCATTTATTTTTGTGACGTTATGTATTTTGTGACGTCATTTATTTTTGTGACGTTATGTATTTTGTGACGTCATTAATTTTTGTGACGTCATTTATTTTTGTGACGTTATGTATTTTGTGACGTCATTTATTTTTGTGACGTTATGTATTTTGTGACGTAATTAATTTTGTGACGTCATTTATTTTTGTGACGTTATGTATTTTGTGACGTCATTAATTTTTGTGACGTCATTTATTTTTGTGACGTTATGTATTTTGTGACGTCATTTATTTTTGTGACGTTATGTATTTTGTGACGTCATTTATTTTTGTGAGGTTATGTATTTTTTGACGTAATTAATTTTTGTGACGTTATGTAATTTGTGACGTCATTAATTTTTGTGACGTCATTTATTTTTGTGACGTTATGTATTTTGTGACGTCATTTATTTTTGTGACGTTATGTATTTTGTGACGTAATTAATTTTATGACGTCATTTATTTTTGTGACGTTATGTATTTTGTGACGTCATTTATTTTTGTGACGTTATGTATTTTGTGACGTCATTTATTTTTGTGACGTTATGTATTTTGTGACGTCATTAATTTTTGTGACGTCATTTATTTTTGCGACGTTATGTATTTTGTGACGTCATTTATTTTTGTGACGTTATGTATTTTGTGACGTCATTTATTTTTGTGACGTTATGTATTTTGTGACGTAATTAATTTTGTGACGTCATTTATTTTTGTGACGTTATGTATTTTGTGACGTCATTAATTTTTGTGACGTCATTTATTTTTGTGACGTTATGTATTTTGTGACGTCATTTATTTTTGTGACGTTATGTATTTTGTGACGTCATTTATTTTAGTGACGTTATGTATTTTGTGACGTCATTTATTTTTGTGACGTTATGTATTTTGTGACGTAATTTATTTTTGTGAGGTTTTGTATTTTTTGACGTAATTAATTTTTGTGACGTTATGTATTTTGTGACGTAATTAATTATTGTGACGTCATTAATTTTGTGACGTTATGTATTTTGTGACGTCATTTATTTTTGTGACGTTATGTATTTTGTGACGCCATTTATTTTTGTGACTTTATTTATTTTGTGACGTCAATTATTTTTGTGACGTTATGTATTTTGTGACGTCATTTATTTTTGTGAGGTTATGTATTTTTTGACTTAATTAATTTTTGTGACGTTATGTATTTTGTGACGTCATTTATTTTTGTGACGTTATGTATTTTGTGACGTCATTTATTTTTGTGACGTTATGTATTTTGTGACGTCATTTATTTTTGTGACGTTATGTATTTTGTGACGTAATTAATTTTGTGACGTCATTTATTTTTGTGACGTTATGTATTTTGTGACGTCATTAATTTTTGTGACGACATTTATTTTTGTGACGTTATGTATTTTGTGACGTCATTTATTTTTGTGACGTTATGTATTTTGTGACGTCATTTATTTTAGTGACGTTATGTAATTTGTGACGTCATTTATTTTTGTGAGGTTATGTATTTTTTGACGTAATTAATTTTTGTGACGTTATGTATTTTGTGACGTAATTAATTATTGTGACGTCATTAATTTTGTGACGTTATGTATTTTGTGAAGTCATTTATTTTTGTGACGTTATGTATTTTGTGACGTCATTTATTTTTGTGACGTTATGTATTTTGTGACGTCATTTATTTTAGTGACGTTATGTATTTTGTGACGTCGTTTATTTTTGTGACGTTATGTATTTTGTGACGTCATTTATTTTTTGAGGTTATGTATTTTTTGACGTAATTAATTTCTGTGACGTTATGTATTTTGTGACGTAATTAATTATTGTGACGTCATTTATTTTTGTGACGTTATGTATTTTGTGACGTCATTTATTTTTGTGACGTTATGTATTTTGTGACGTCATTTATTTTTGTGACGTTATGTATTTTGTGACGTCATTTATTTTTGTGACGTTATGTATTTTGTGACGTAATTAATTTTGTGACGTCATTTATTTTTGTGACGTTATGTATTTTGTGACGTCATTTATTTTTGTGACGTTATGTATTTTGTGACGTCATTTATTTTTGTGACGTTATGTATTTTGTGACGTAATTAATTTTGTGACGTCATTTATTTTTGTGACGTTATGTATTTTGTGACGTTATTAATTTTTGTGACGTTATTTATTTTTGTGACGTTATGTATTTTGTGACGTTATGTATTTTGTGACGTCATTTATGTTTGTGACGTTATGTATTTTGTGACGTCATTTATTTTTGAGGTTATGTATTTTTTGACGTAATTAATTTCTGTGACGTTATGTATTTTGTGACGTAATTAATTATTGTGACGTCATTTATTTTTGTGACGTTATGTATTTTGTGACGTCATTTATTTTTGTGACGTTATGTATTTTGTGACGTCATTTATTTTTGTGACGTTATGTATTTTGTGACGTCATTTATTTTTGTGACGTTATGTATTTTGTGACGTAATTAATTTTGTGACGTCATTTATTTTTGTGACGTTATGTATTTTGTGACGTCATTTATTTTTGTGACGTTATGTATTTTGTGACGTCATTTATTTTTGTGACGTTATGTATTTTGTGACGTAATTAATTTTGTGACGTCATTTATTTTTGTGACGTTATGTATTTTGTGACGTCATTAATTTTTGTGACGTCATTTATTTTTGTGACGTTATGTATTTTTTGACATCAATTATTTTTGTGACGTTATGTATTTTGTGACGTCATTTATTTTAGTGACGTTATGTATTTTGTGACGTCATTTATTTTTGTGAAGCTATGTATTTTGTGACGTCATTTATTTTTGTGAGGTTATGTATTTTTTGACGTAATTAATTTTTGTGACGTTATGTATTTTGTGACGTAATTAATTATTGTGACGTCATTAATTTTGTGACGTTATGTATTTTGTGACGTCATTTATTTTTGTGACGTTATGTATTTTGTGACGTCATTTATTTTTGTGACGTTATGTATTTTGTGACGTCATTTATTTTTGTGACTTTATTTATTTTGTGACGTCAATTATTTTTGTGACGTAATGTATTTTGTGACGTCATTTATTATTGTGACGTTATGTATTTTGTGACGTCATTTATTTTTGTGACGTTATGTATTTTGTGACGTAATTAATTTTGTGACGTCATTTATTTTTGTGACGTTATGTATTTTGTGACGTCATTAATTTTTGTGACGTTATGTATTTTGTGACGTCATTTATTTTTGTGACGTTATGTATTTTGTGACGTAATTAATTTTATGACGTCATTTATTTTTGTGACGTTATGTATTTTGTGACGTCATTAATTTTTGTGACGTCATTTATTTTTGTGACGTTATGTATTTTGTGACGTCATTTATTTTTGTGACGTTATGTATTTTGTGACGTAATTAATTTTGTGACGTCATTTATTTTTGTGACGTTATGTATTTTGTGACGTCATTTATTTTTGTGACGTTATGTATTTTGTGACGTCATTTATTTTTGTGACGTTATGTATTTTGTGACGTCATTAATTTTTGTGACGTCATTTATTTTTGTGACGTTATGTATTTTGTGACGTCATTTATTTTTGTGACGTTATGTATTTTGTGACGTAATTAATTTTGTGACGTCATTTATTTTTGTGACGTTATGTATTTTGTGACGTCATTAATTTTTGTGACGTCATTTATTTTTGTGACGTTATGTATTTTGTGACGTCATTTATTTTTGTGACGTTATGTATTTTGTGACGTCATTTATTTTTGTGAGGTTATGTATTTTTTGACGTAATTAATTTTTGTGACGTTATGTATTTTGTGACGTCATTAATTTTTGTGACGTCATTTATTTTTGTGACGTTATGTATTTTGTGACGTCATTTATTTTTGTGACGTTATGTATTTTGTGACGTAATTAATTTTATGACGTCATTTATTTTTGTGACGTTATGTATTTTGTGACGTCATTTATTTTTGTGACGTTATGTATTTTGTGACGTCATTTATTTTTGTGACGTTATGTATTTTGTGACGTCATTAATTTTTGTGACGTCATTTATTTTTGCGACGTTATGTATTTTGTGACGTCATTTATTTTTGTGACGTTATGTATTTTGTGACGTCATTTATTTTTGTGACGCTATGTATTTTGTGACGTAATTAATTTTGTGACGTCATTTATTTTTGTGACGTTATGTATTTTGTGACGTCATTAATTTTTGTGACGTCATTTATTTTTGTGACGTTATGTATTTTGTGACGTCATTTATTTTTGTGACGTTATGTATTTTGTGACGTCATTTATTTTAGTGACGTTATGTATTTTGTGACGTCATTTATTTTTGTGACGTTATGTATTTTGTGACGTCATTTATTTTTGTGACTTTATTTATTTTGTGACGTCAATTATTTTTGTGACGTTATGTATTTTGTGACGTCATTTATTTTTGTGAGGTTATGTATTTTTTGACTTAATTAATTTTTGTGACGTTATGTATTTTGTGACGTCATTTATTTTTGTGACGTTATGTATTTTGTGACGTAATTAATTTTGTGACGTCATTTATTTTTGTGACGTTATGTATTTTGTGACGTCATTAATTTTTGTGACGACATTTTTTTTTGTGACGTTATGTATTTTGTGACGTCATTTATTTTTGTGACGTCATGTATTTTGTGACGTCATTTATTTTAGTGACGTTATGTAATTTGTGACGTCGTTTATTTTTGTGACGTTATGTATTTTGTGACGTCATTTATTTTTTGAGGTTATGTATTTTTTGACGTAATTAATTTCTGTGACGTTATGTATTTTGTGACGTCATTTATTTTTGTGACGTTATGTATTTTGTGACTTAATTAATTTTTGTGACGTCATTTATTTTTGTGACGTTATTTATTTTGTGACGTCATTTATTTTTGTGACGTTATGTATTTTGTGACGTCATTTATTTTTGTGACGTTATGTATTTTGTGACGTAATTAATTTTGTGACGTCATTTATTTTTGTGACGTTATGTATTTTGTGACGTCATTAATTTTTGTGACGACATTTATTTTTGTGACGTTATGTATTTTGTGACGTCATTTATTTTTGTGACGTCATGTATTTTGTGACGTCATTTATTTTAGTGACGTTATGTAATTTGTGACGTCATTTATTTTTGTGAGGTTATGTATTTTTTGACGTAATTAATTTTTGTGACGTTATGTATTTTGTGACGTAATTAATTATTGTGACGTCATTAATTTTGTGACGTTATGTATTTTGTGAAGTCATTTATTTTTGTGACGTTATGTATTTTGTGACGTCATTTATTTTTGTGACGTTATGTATTTTGTGACGTCATTTATTTTAGTGACGTTATGTATTTTGTGACGTCGTTTATTTTTGTGACGTTATGTATTTTGTGACGTCATTTATTTTTTGAGGTTATGTATTTTTTGACGTAATTAATTTCTGTGACGTTATGTATTTTGTGACGTAATTAATTATTGTGACGTCATTTATTTTTGTGACGTTATGTATTTTGTGACGTCATTTATTTTTGTGACGTTATGTATTTTGTGACGTCATTTATTTTTGTGACGTTATGTATTTTGTGACGTCATTTATTTTTGTGACGTTATGTATTTTGTGACGTAATTAATTTTGTGACGTCATTTATTTTTGTGACGTTATGTATTTTGTGACGTCATTTATTTTTGTGACGTTATGTATTTTGTGACGTCATTTATTTTTGTGACGTTATGTATTTTGTGACGTAATTAATTTTGTGACGTCATTTATTTTTGTGGCGTTATGTATTTTGTGACGTCATTAATTTTTGTGACGTCATTTATTTTTGTGACGTTATGTATTTTTTGACATCAATTATTTTTGTGACGTTATGTATTTTGTGACGTCATTTATATTAGTGACGTTATGTATTTTGTGACGTCATTTATTTTTGTGAAGTTATGTATTTTGTGACGTCATTTATTTTTGTGAGGTTATGTATTTTTTGACGTAATTAATTTTTGTGACGTTATGTATTTTGTGACGTAATTAATTATTGTGACGTCATTAATTTTGTGACGTTATGTATTTTGTGACGTCATTTATTTTTGTGACGTTATGTATTTTGTGACGTCATTTATTTTTGTGACTTTATTTATTTTGTGACGTCAATTATTTTTGTGACGTTATGTATTTTGTGACGTCATTTATTTTTGTTACGTTATGTATTTTGTGACGTCATTTATTATTGTGACGTTATGTATTTTGTGACGTCATTTATTTTTGTGACGTTATGTATTTTGTGACGTAATTAATTTTGTGACGTCATTTATTTAATTAATTTTTGTGACGTCATTTATTTTTGTGACGTTATGTATTTTGTGACGTCATTAATTTTTGTGACGTCATTTATTTTTGTGACGTTATGTATTTTGTGACGTCATTTATTTTTGTGACGTAATGTATTTTGTGACGTTATGTATTTTGTGACGTCATTTATTTTTGTGACGTTATGTATTTTGTGACGTCATTTATTTTTGTGACGTTATGTATTTTGTGACGTCATTTATTTTTGTGACGTAATGTATTTTGTGACGTTATGTATTTTGTGACGTCATTTATTTTTGTGACGTTATGTATTTTGTGACGTCATTTATTTTTGTTACGTTATGTATTTTGTGACGTCATTTATTTTCGTGAGGTTATGTATTTTTTGACGTAATTAATTTTTGTGACGTTATGTATTTTGTGACGTAATTAATTTTTGTGACGTCATTAATTTTTGTGACGTTATGTATTTTGTGACGTCATTTATTTTTGTGACGTTATGTATTTTGTGACGTCATTTATTTTTGTGACTTTATTTATTTTGTGACGTCATTTATTTTTGTGACGTTATGTATTTTGTGACGTTATGTATTTTGTGACGTCATTTATGTTTGTGACGTTATGTATTTTGTGACGTCATTTATTTTTGTGACGTTATGTATTTTGTGACGTCATTTATTTTTGTGACGTTATGTTTTTTGTAACGTCATTTATTTTTGTGACGTTATGTATTTTGTGACGTCATTTATTTTTGTGACGTTATATATTTTGAGACGTCATTTTTTGTGACGTTATGTATTTATTTTTGTGACGTCATTTATTATTGTGACGTCATTTATTTTTGTGACGTTATGTATTTTTTGACGTCATTTATTTTTGTGACGTTATGTATTTTGTGACGTCATTTATTTTTTTGACGTTTTTTTTTTGTGACGTCATTTATTTTTGTGACGTTATGTATTTTGTGACGTCATTTTTTTTTGACGTTATGTATTTTGTGACGTTATGTATTTTGTGACGTTATGTATTTTGTGACGTTATTTATTTTTGTGACGTCATTTATTTTTGTGACGTCATGTATTTTGTGACGTCATTTATTTTTTTGAGGTTATGTATTTTTTGACGTCATTTATTTTTGTGATGTTATGTATTTTGTGACGTAATTAATTTTTGTGACGTCATTTATTTTTGTGACGTTATATATTTTGTGACGTTATGTATTTTGTGACGTAATTAATTTTTGTGACGTCATTTATTTTTGTGACGTTATGTATTTTGTGACGTCATTTATTTTGTGACGTTATGTATTTTGTGACGTCATTTATTTTTGTGACGTTATGTATTTTGTGACATCATTTATTTTTGTCAGGTCATGTATTTTTTGACGTCATTTATTTTTGTGACGTTATGTATTTTGTGACGTAATTAATTTTTCTGACGTCATTTATTTTTGTGACGTTATGTATTTTGTGACGTCATTAATTTTTGTGACGTCATTTATTTTTGTGACGTTATGTATTTTGTGACGTCATTTATTTTTGTGACGTTATGTATTTTGTGACGTCATTTATTTTTGTGACGTTATGTATTTTGTGACGTCATTTATTTTTGTGAGGTTATGTATTTTTTGACGTAATTAATTTTTGTGACGTTATGTATTTTGTGACGTCATTTATTTTTGTGAGGTTATGTATTTTTCGACGTAATTAATTTTTGTGACGTTATGTATTTTGTGACGTCATTTATTTTTGTGACGTTATGTATTTTGTGACGTCATTTATTTTTGTGACGTCATTTATTTTTGTGACGTTATGTATTTTGTGACGTCATTTATTTTTGTGACGTTATGTATTTTGTGACGTAATTAATTTTGTGACGTCATTTATTTTTGTGACGTTATGTATTTTGTGACGTCATTTATTTTTGTGACGTTATGTATTTTGTGACGTCATTTATTTTTGTGACGTTATGTATTTTGTGACGTAATTAATTTTGTGACGTCATTTATTTTTGTGACGTTATGTATTTTGTGACGTCATTAATTTTTGTGACGTCATTTATTTTTGTGACGTTATGTATTTTTTGACATCAATTATTTTTGTGACGTTATGTATTTTGTGACGTCATTTATTTTAGTGACGTTATGTATTTTGTGACGTCATTTATTTTTGTGAAGCTATGTATTTTGTGACGTCATTTATTTTTGTGAGGTTATGTATTTTTTGACGTAATTAATTTTTGTGACGTTATGTATTTTGTGACGTAATTAATTATTGTGACGTCATTAATTTTGTGACGTTATGTATTTTGTGACGTCATTTATTTTTGTGACGTTATGTATTTTGTGACGTCATTTATTTTTGTGACGTTATGTATTTTGTGACGTCATTTATTTTTGTGACTTTATTTATTTTGTGACGTCAATTATTTTTGTGACGTTATGTATTTTGTGACGTCATTTATTATTGTGACGTTATGTATTTTGTGACGTCATTTATTTTTGTGACGTTATGTATTTTGTGACGTAATTAATTTTGTGACGTCATTTATTTTTGTGACGTTATGTATTTTGTGACGTCATTAATTTTTGTGACGTTATGTATTTTGTGACGTCATTTATTTTTGTGACGTTATGTATTTTGTGACGTAATTAATTTTATGACGTCATTTATTTTTGTGACGTTATGTATTTTGTGACGTCATTAATTTTTGTGACGTCATTTATTTTTGTGACGTTATGTATTTTGTGACGTCATTTATTTTTGTGACGTTATGTATTTTGTGACGTAATTAATTTTGTGACGTCATTTATTTTTGTGACGTTATGTATTTTGTGACGTCATTTATTTTTGTGACGTTATGTATTTTGTGACGTCATTTATTTTTGTGACGTTATGTATTTTGTGACGTCATTAATTTTTGTGACGTCATTTATTTTTGTGACGTTATGTATTTTGTGACGTCATTTATTTTTGTGACGTTATGTATTTTGTGACGTAATTAATTTTGTGACGTCATTTATTTTTGTGACGTTATGTATTTTGTGACGTCATTAATTTTTGTGACGTCATTTATTTTTGTGACGTTATGTATTTTGTGACGTCATTTATTTTTGTGACGTTATGTATTTTGTGACGTCATTTATTTTTGTGAGGTTATGTATTTTTTGACGTAATTAATTTTTGTGACGTTATGTATTTTGTGACGTCATTAATTTTTGTGACGTCATTTATTTTTGTGACGTTATGTATTTTGTGACGTCATTTATTTTTGTGACGTTATGTATTTTGTGACGTAATTAATTTTATGACGTCATTTATTTTTGTGACGTTATGTATTTTGTGACGTCATTTATTTTTGTGACGTTATGTATTTTGTGACGTCATTTATTTTTGTGACGTTATGTATTTTGTGACGTCATTAATTTTTGTGACGTCATTTATTTTTGCGACGTTATGTATTTTGTGACGTCATTTATTTTTGTGACGTTATGTATTTTGTGACGTCATTTATTTTTGTGACGTTATGTATTTTGTGACGTAATTAATTTTGTGACGTCATTTATTTTTGTGACGTTATGTATTTTGTGACGTCATTAATTTTTGTGACGTCATTTATTTTTGTGACGTTATGTATTTTGTGACGTCATTTATTTTTGTGACGTTATGTATTTTGTGACGTCATTTATTTTAGTGACGTTATGTATTTTGTGACGTCATTTATTTTTGTGACGTTATGTATTTTGTGACGTCATTTATTTTTGTGACTTTATTTATTTTGTGACGTCAATTATTTTTGTGACGTTATGTATTTTGTGACGTCATTTATTTTTGTGAGGTTATGTATTTTTTGACTTAATTAATTTTTGTGACGTTATGTATTTTGTGACGTCATTTATTTTTGTGACGTTATGTATTTTGTGACGTCATTTATTTTTGTGACGTTATGTATTTTGTGACGTCATTTATTTTTGTGACGTTATGTATTTTGTGACGTAATTAATTTTGTGACGTCATTTATTTTTGTGACGTTATGTATTTTGTGACGTCATTAATTTTTGTGACGACATTTATTTTTGTGACGTTATGTATTTTGTGACGTCATTTATTTTTGTGACGTCATGTATTTTGTGACGTCATTTATTTTAGTGACGTTATGTAATTTGTGACGTCATTTATTTTTGTGAGGTTATGTATTTTTTGACGTAATTAATTTTTGTGACGTTATGTATTTTGTGACGTAATTAATTATTGTGACGTCATTAATTTTGTGACGTTATGTATTTTGTGAAGTCATTTATTTTTGTGACGTTATGTATTTTGTGACGTCATTTATTTTTGTGACGTTATGTATTTTGTGACGTCATTTATTTTAGTGACGTTATGTATTTTGTGACGTCGTTTATTTTTGTGACGTTATGTATTTTGTGACGTCATTTATTTTTTGAGGTTATGTATTTTTTGACGTAATTAATTTCTGTGACGTTATGTATTTTGTGACGTAATTAATTATTGTGACGTCATTTATTTTTGTGACGTTATGTATTTTGTGACGTCATTTATTTTTGTGACGTTATGTATTTTGTGACGTCATTTATTTTTGTGACGTTATGTATTTTGTGACGTCATTTATTTTTGTAACGTTATGTATTTTGTGACGTAATTAATTTTGTGACGTCATTTATTTTTGTGACGTTATGTATTTTGTGACGTCATTTATTTTTGTGACGTTATGTATTTTGTGACGTCATTTATTTTTGTGACGTTATGTATTTTGTGACGTAATTAATTTTGTGACGTCATTTATTTTTGTGGCGTTATGTATTTTGTGACGTCATTAATTTTTGTGACGTCATTTATTTTTGTGACGTTATGTATTTTTTGACATCAATTATTTTTGTGACGTTATGTATTTTGTGACGTCATTTATATTAGTGACGTTATGTATTTTGTGACGTCATTTATTTTTGTGAAGTTATGTATTTTGTGACGTCATTTATTTTTGTGAGGTTATGTATTTTTTGACGTAATTAATTTTTGTGACGTTATGTATTTTGTGACGTAATTAATTATTGTGACGTCATTAATTTTGTGACGTTATGTATTTTGTGACGTCATTTATTTTTGTGACGTTATGTATTTTGTGACGTCATTTATTTTTGTGACTTTATTTATTTTGTGACGTCAATTATTTTTGTGACGTTATGTATTTTGTGACGTCATTTATTTTTGTTACGTTATGTATTTTGTGACGTCATTTATTATTGTAACGTTATGTATTTTGTGACGTCATTTATTTTTGTGACGTTATGTATTTTGTGACGTAATTAATTTTGTGACGTCATTTATTTAATTAATTTTTGTGACGTCATTTATTTTTGTGACGTTATGTATTTTGTGACGTCATTAATTTTTGTGACGTCATTTATTTTTGTGACGTTATGTATTTTGTGACGTCATTTATTTTTGTGACGTAATGTATTTTGTGACGTTATGTATTTTGTGACGTCATTTATTTTTGTGACGTTATGTATTTTGTGACGTCATTTATTTTTGTGACGTTATGTATTTTGTGACGTCATTTATTTTTGTGACGTAATGTATTTTGTGACGTTATGTATTTTGTGACGTCATTTATTTTTGTGACGTTATGTATTTTGTGACGTCATTTATTTTTGTTACGTTATGTATTTTGTGACGTCATTTATTTTCGTGAGGTTATGTATTTTTTGACGTAATTAATTTTTGTGACGTTATGTATTTTGTGACGTAATTAATTTTTGTGACGTCATTAATTTTTGTGACGTTATGTATTTTGTGACGTCATTTATTTTTGTGACGTTATGTATTTTGTGACGTCATTTATTTTTGTGACTTTATTTATTTTGTGACGTCATTTATTTTTGTGACGTTATGTATTTTGTGACGTTATGTATTTTGTGACGTCATTTATGTTTGTGACGTTATGTATTTTGTGACGTCATTTATTTTTGTGACGTTATGTATTTTGTGACGTCATTTATTTTTGTGACGTTATGTTTTTTGTAACGTCATTTATTTTTGTGACGTTATGTATTTTGTGACGTCATTTATTTTTGTGACGTTATATATTTTGAGACGTCATTTTTTGTGACGTTATGTATTTATTTTTGTGACGTCATTTATTATTGTGACGTCATTTATTTTTGTGACGTTATGTATTTTTTGACGTCATTTATTTTTGTGACGTTATGTATTTTGTGACGTCATTAATTTTTTTGACGTTATTTTTTTGTGACGTCATTTATTTTTGTGACGTTATGTATTTTGTGACGTCATTTTTTTTTTGACGTTATGTATTTTGTGACGTTATGTATTTTGTGACGTTATGTATTTTGTGACGTTATTTATTTTTGTGACGTCATTTATTTTTGTGACGTCATGTATTTTGTGACGTCATTTATTTTTTTGAGGTTATGTATTTTTTGACGTCATTTATTTTTGTGATGTTATGTATTTTGTGACGTAATTAATTTTTGTGACGTCATTTATTTTTGTGACGTTATATATTTTGTGACGTTATGTATTTTGTGACGTAATTAATTTTTGTGACGTCATTTATTTTTGTGACGTTATGTATTTTGTGACGTCATTTATTTTTGTGACGTTATGTATTTTGTGACGTCATTTATTTTTGTGACGTTATGTATTTTGTGACATCATTTATTTTTGTCAGGTCATGTATTTTTTGACGTCATTTATTTTTGTGACGTTATGTATTTTGTGACGTAATTAATTTTTCTGACGTCATTTATTTTTGTGACGTTATGTATTTTGTGACGTCATTAATTTTTGTGACGTCATTTATTTTTGTGACGTTATGTATTTTGTGACGTCATTTATTTTTGTGACGTTATGTATTTTGTGACGTCATTTATTTTTGTGACGTTATGTATTTTGTGACGTCATTTATTTTTGTGAGGTTATGTATTTTTTGACGTAATTAATTTTTGTGACGTTATGTATTTTGTGACGTCATTTATTTTTGTGAGGTTATGTATTTTTCGACGTAATTAATTTTTGTGACGTTATGTATTTTGTGACGTCATTTATATTTTTGACATTATTTATTTTGTGACGTCATTTATTTTTGTAACGTTTTGTATTTTGTGACGTTATGTATTTTGTGACGTCATTTATTTTTGTGACGTTATGTATTTTGTGACATCATTTATTTTTGTGAGGTTATGTATTTTGTGACGTCATTTATTTTTGTGACGTTATGTATTTTGTGACGTAATTAATTTTTGTGACGTCATTTATTTTTGTGACGTTATATATTTTGTGACGTTATGTATTTTGTGACGTAATTAATTTTTGTGACGTCATTTATTTTTGTGACGTTATGTATTTTGTGACGTCATTTATTTTTGTGACGTTATGTATTTTGTGACGCCAGTTGTTTTTGTGACGTTATGTATTTTGTGACGTCATTTATTTTTGTGACGTTATGTATTTTGTGACGTCATTTATTTTTGTGACGTTATGTATTTTGTGACGTCATTTATTTTTGTGACGTTATGTTTTTTGTAACGTCATTTATTTTTGTGACGTTATGTATTTTGAGATGTCATTTTTTGTGACGTTATGTATTTTGTGACGTCATTTATTTTTGTGACGTTATGTATTATGTGACGTCATTTATTTTTGTAACGTTATGTATTTTGTGACGTCATTTATTTTTGTGACGTTATGTATTTTGTGACGTCATTTATTATTGTGACGTCATTTATTTTTGTGACGTTATGTATTTTTTGACGTCATTTATTTTTGTGACGTTATGTATTTTGTGACGTCATTTATTTTTTTGACGTTATTTTTTTTGTGACGTCATTTATTTTTGTGACGTTATGTATTTTGTGACGTCATTTATTTTTGTGACGTTATGTATTTTGTGACGTCATTTATTTTTGTGACGTTATGTATTTTGTGACATCATTTATTTTTGTGAGGTTATGTATTTTTTGACGTCATTTATTTTTGTGACGTTATGTATTTTGTGACGTAATTAATTTTTGTGACGTCATTTATTTTTGTGACGTTATGTATTTTGTGACGTCATTTATTTTTGTGACGTTATGTATTTTGTGACGTCATTTATTTTTGTGACGTAATGTATTTTGTGACGTTATGTATTTTGTGACGTCATTTATTTTTGTGACGTTATGTATTTTGTGAAGTAATTAATTTTTGTGACGTCATTTATTTTTATGACGTTATGTATTTTGAGACGTCATTTATTTTTTTGACGTTATGTATTTTGTGACATTATTTATTTTTGTGACGTTATGTATTTTGTGACGTCATTTATTTTTGTGACGTTATGTATTTTTTGACGTCATTTATTTTTGTGACGTTATGTATTTTGTGACATCATTTATTTTTGTGACGTTATGTATTTTGTGACGTCATTTATTTTTGAGACTTTATTTATTTTGTGACGTCATTTATTTTTGTAACGTTATGTATTTTGTGACATCATTTATTTTTGTGAGGTTATGTATTTTTTGACATCATTTATTTTTGTGACGTTATGTATTTTGTGACGTAATTAATTTTTGTGACGTCATTTATTTTTGTGACGTTATGTATTTTGTGACGTAATTAATTTTTGTGACGTCATTTATTTTTGTGACGTTATGTATTTTGTGACGTCATTTATTTTTATGACGTTATGTATTTTGTGACGTCATTTATTTTTGTGACGTTATGTATTTTGTGACGTCATTTATTTTTGTGACGGTATGTATTTTCTGACGTCATTTATTTTCGTGAGGTTATGTATTTTTTGACGTAATTAATTTTTGTGACGTTATGTATTTTGTGACGTCATTTATTTTTGTGACGTTATGTTTTTTGTAACGTCATTTATTTTTGTGACGTTATGTATTTTGTGACGTCATTTATTTTTGTGACGTTATGTATTTTGAGACGTCATTTTTTGTGACGTTATGTATTTTGTGACGTCATTTATTTTTGTGACGTTATGTATTTTGTGACGTCATTTATTTTTGTAACGTTATGTATTTTGTGACGTCATTTATTTTTGTGACGTTATGTATTTCGTGACGTCATTTATTATTGTGACGTCATTTATTTTTGTGACGTTATGTATTTTTTGACGTCATTTATTTTTGTGACGTTATGTATTTTGTGACGTCATTTATTTTTTTGACGTCATTTTTTTGTGACGTCATTTATTTTTGTGACGTTATGTATTTTGTGACGTCATTTATTTTTGTGACGTTATGTATTTTGTGACGTTATGTATTTTGTGACGTTATTTATTTTTGTGACGTCATTTATTTTTGTGACGTTATGTATTTTGTGACGTCATTTATTTTTGTGAGGTTATGTATTTTTTGACGTCATTTATTTTTGTGACGTTATGTATTTTGTGACGTAATTAATTTTTGTGACGTCATTTATTTTTGTGACGTTATGTATTTTGTGACGTCATTTATTTTTGTGACGTTATGTATTTTGTGACGTCATTTATTTTTGTGACGTAATGTATTTTGTGACGTTATGTATTTTGTGACGTCATTTATTTTTGTGACGTTATGTATTTTGTGAAGTAATTAATTTTTGTGACGTCATTTATTTTTATGACGTTATGTATTTTGTGAACTCATTTATTTTTGTGACGTTATGTATTTTGTGACATCATTAATTTTTGTGACGTTATGTATTTTGTGACGTCATTTATTTTTGTGACGTTATGTATTTTGTGACTTTATGTATTTTGTGACATCCTTTTTTTGTGACGTTATGTATTTTGTGACGTCATTTATTTTTGTGACTTTATTTATTTTGTGACGTCATTTATTTTTGTAACGTTATGTATTTTGTGACGTTATGTATTTTGTGACGTTATTTATTTTTGTGACGTTATGTATTTTGTGACGTCATTTATTTTTGTGACGTTATATATTTTGTGACGTTATGTATTTTTTGACGTAATTAATTTTTGTGACGTCATTTACTTTTGTGACGTTATGTATTTTGTGACGTCATTTATTTTTGTGACGTTATTTATTTTGTGACGTCATTTATTTTTGTGACGTTATGTATTTTGTGACATCATTTATTTTTGTAAGGTCATGTATTTTTTTACGTCATTTATTTTTGTGACGTTATGTATTTTGTGACGTAATTAATTTTTCTGACGTCATTTATTTTTGTGACGTTATGTATTTTGTGACGTAATTATTTTTGTGACGTCATTTATTTTTGTGACGTTATGTATTTTGTGACGTCATTTATTTTTGTGACGTTATGTATTTTGTGACGTCATTTATTTTTGTGACGTTATGTATTTTGTGACGTCATTTATTTTTGTAACGTTATGTATTTTGTGACGTCATTTATTTTTGTGACGTTATGTATTTTGTGACGTCATTTATTATTGTGACGTCATTTATTTTTGTGACGTTATGTATTTTTTGACGTCATTTATTTTTGTGACGTTATGTATTTTGTGACGTCATTTATTTTTTTGACGTTATTTTTTTTGTGACGTCATTTATTTTTGTGACGTTATGTATTTTGTGACGTCATTTATTTTTGTGACGTTATGTATTTTGTGACGTCATTTATTTTTGTGACGTTATGTATTTTGTGACATCATTTATTTTTGTGAGGTTATGTATTTTTTGACGTCATTTATTTTTTTGACGTTATGTATTTTGTGACGTAATTAATTTTTGTGACGTCATTTATTTTTGTGACGTTATGTATTTTGTGACGTCATTTATTTTTGTGACGTTATGTATTTTGTGACGTCATTTATTTTTGTGACGTAATGTATTTTGTGACGTTATGTATTTTGTGACGTCATTTATTTTTGTGACGTTATGTATTTTGTGAAGTAATTAATTTTTGTGACGTCATTTATTTTTATGACGTTATGTATTTTGTGACGTCATTTATTTTTTTGACGTTATGTATTTTGTGACATTATTTATTTTTGTGACGTTATGTATTTTGTGACGTCATTTATTTTTGTGACGTTATGTATTTTTTGACGTCATTTATTTTTGTGACGTTATGTATTTTGTGACATCATTTATTTTTGTGACGTTATGTATTTTGTGACGTCATTTATTTTTGAGACTTTATTTATTTTGTGACGTCATTTATTTTTGTAACGTTATGTATTTTGTGACATCATTTATTTTTGTGAGGTTATGTATTTTTTGACATCATTTATTTTTGTGACGTTATGTATTTTGTGACGTAATTAATTTTTGTGACGTCATTTATTTTTGTGACGTTATGTATTTTGTGACGTAATTAATTTTTGTGACGTCATTTATTTTTGTGACGTTATGTATTTTGTGACGTCATTTATTTTTGTGACGTTATGTATTTTGTGACGTCATTTATTTTTGTGACGTAATGTATTTTGTGACGTTATGTATTTTGTGACGTCATTTATTTTTGTGACGTTATGTATTTTGTGAAGTAATTAATTTTTGTGACGTCATTTATTTTTATGACGTTATGTATTTTGTGACGTCATTTATTTTTGTGACGTTATGTATTTTGTGACGTCATTTATTTTTGTGACGGTATGTATTTTGTGACGTCATTTATTTTTGTGACGTTATGTATTTTGTGACGTCATTTATTTTTGTGACGTTATGTATTTTGTGACGTCATTTATTTTTGTAACGTTATGTATTTTGTGACGTCATTTATTTTTGTGACGTTATGTATTTTGTGACGTCATTTATTATTGTGACGTCATTTATTTTTGTGACGTTATGTATTTTTTGACGTCATTTATTTTTGTGACGTTATGTATTTTGTGACGTCATTTATTTTTTTGACGTTATTTTTTTTGTGACGTCATTTATTTTTGTGACGTTATGTATTTTGTGACGTCATTTATTTTTGTGACGTTATGTATTTTGTGACGTCATTTATTTTTGTGACGTTATGTATTTTGTGACATCATTTATTTTTGTGAGGTTATGTATTTTTTGACGTCATTTATTTTTTTGACGTTATGTATTTTGTGACGTAATTAATTTTTGTGACGTCATTTATTTTTGTGACGTTATGTATTTTGTGACGTCATTTATTTTTGTGACGTTATGTATTTTGTGACGTCATTTATTTTTGTGACGTAATGTATTTTGTGACGTTATGTATTTTGTGACGTCATTTATTTTTGTGACGTTATGTATTTTGTGAAGTAATTAATTTTTGTGACGTCATTTATTTTTATGACGTTATGTATTTTGTGACGTCATTTATTTTTTTGACGTTATGTATTTTGTGACATTATTTATTTTTGTGACGTTATGTATTTTGTGACGTCATTTATTTTTGTGACGTTATGTATTTTTTGACGTCATTTATTTTTGTGACGTTATGTATTTTGTGACATCATTTATTTTTGTGACGTTATGTATTTTGTGACGTCATTTATTTTTGAGACTTTATTTATTTTGTGACGTCATTTATTTTTGTAACGTTATGTATTTTGTGACATCATTTATTTTTGTGAGGTTATGTATTTTTTGACATCATTTATTTTTGTGACGTTATGTATTTTGTGACGTAATTAATTTTTGTGACGTCATTTATTTTTGTGACGTTATGTATTTTGTGACGTAATTAATTTTTGTGACGTCATTTATTTTTGTGACGTTATGTATTTTGTGACGTCATTTATTTTTGTGACGTTATGTATTTTGTGACGTCATTTATTTTTGTGACGTAATGTATTTTGTGACGTTATGTATTTTGTGACGTCATTTATTTTTGTGACGTTATGTATTTTGTGAAGTAATTAATTTTTGTGACGTCATTTATTTTTATGACGTTATGTATTTTGTGACGTCATTTATTTTTGTGACGTTATGTATTTTGTGACGTCATTTATTTTTGTGACGGTATGTATTTTGTGACGTCATTTATTTTCGTGAGGTTATGTATTTTTTGACGTAATTAATTTTTGTGACGTTATGTATTTTGTGACGTCATTTATTTTTGTGACGTTATGTTTTTTGTAACGTCATTTATTTTTGTGACGTTATGTATTTTGTGACGTCATTTATTTTTGTGACGTTATGTATTTTGAGACGTCATTTTTTGTGACGTTATGTATTTTGTGACGTCATTTATTTTTGTGACGTTATGTATTTTGTGACGTCATTTATTATTGTGACGTCATTTATTTTTGTGACGTTATGTATTTTTTGACGTCATTTATTTTTGTGACGTCATTTATTTTTGTGACGTTATGTATTTTTTGACGTCATTTATTTTTGTGACGTTATGTATTTTGTGACGTCATTTATTTTTTTGACGTTATTTTTTTTGTGACGTCATTTATTTTTGTGACGTTATGTATTTTGTGACGTCATTTATTTTTGTGACGTTATGTATTTTGTGACGTCATTTATTTTTGTGACGTTATGTATTTTGTGACATCATTTATTTTTGTGAGGTTATGTATTTTTTGACGTCATTTATTTTTTTGACGTTATGTATTTTGTGACGTAATTAATTTTTGTGACGTCATTTATTTTTGTGACGTTATGTATTTTGTGACGTCATTTATTTTTGTGACGTTATGTATTTTGTGACGTCATTTATTTTTGTGACGTAATGTATTTTGTGACGTTATGTATTTTGTGACGTCATTTATTTTTGTGACGTTATGTATTTTGTGAAGTAATTAATTTTTGTGACGTCATTTATTTTTATGACGTTATGTATTTTGTGACGTCATTTATTTTTTTGACGTTATGTATTTTGTGACATTATTTATTTTTGTGACGTTATGTATTTTGTGACGTCATTTATTTTTGTGACGTTATGTATTTTTTGACGTCATTTATTTTTGTGACGTTATGTATTTTGTGACATCATTTATTTTTGTGACGTTATGTATTTTGTGACGTCATTTATTTTTGAGACTTTATTTATTTTGTGACGTCATTTATTTTTGTAACGTTATGTATTTTGTGACATCATTTATTTTTGTGAGGTTATGTATTTTTTGACATCATTTATTTTTGTGACGTTATGTATTTTGTGACGTAATTAATTTTTGTGACGTCATTTATTTTTGTGACGTTATGTATTTTGTGACGTAATTAATTTTTGTGACGTCATTTATTTTTGTGACGTTATGTATTTTGTGACGTCATTTATTTTTGTGACGTTATGTATTTTGTGACGTCATTTATTTTTGTGACGTAATGTATTTTGTGACGTTATGTATTTTGTGACGTCATTTATTTTTGTGACGTTATGTATTTTGTGAAGTAATTAATTTTTGTGACGTCATTTATTTTTATGACGTTATGTATTTTGTGACGTCATTTATTTTTGTGACGTTATGTATTTTGTGACGTCATTTATTTTTGTGACGGTATGTATTTTGTGACGTCATTTATTTTCGTGAGGTTATGTATTTTTTGACGTAATTAATTTTTGTGACGTTATGTATTTTGTGACGTCATTTATTTTTGTGACGTTATGTTTTTTGTAACGTCATTTATTTTTGTGACGTTATGTATTTTGTGACGTCATTTATTTTTGTGACGTTATGTATTTTGAGACGTCATTTTTTGTGACGTTATGTATTTTGTGACGTCATTTATTTTTGTGACGTTATGTATTTTGTGACGTAATTTATTTTTGTAACGTTATGTATTTTGTGACGTCATTTATTTTTGTGACGTTATGTATTTTGTGACGTCATTTATTATTGTGACGTCATTTATTTTTGTGACGTTATGTATTTTTTGACGTCATTTATTTTTGTGACGTTATGTATTTTGTGACGTCATTTATTTTTTTGACGTCATTTTTTTGTGACGTCATTTATTTTTGTGACATTATGTATTTTGTGACGTCATTTATTTTTGTGACGTTATGTATTTTGTGACGTTATGTATTTTGTGACGTTATTTATTTTTGTGACGTCATTTATTTTTGTGACGTTATGTATTTTGTGACGTCATTTATTTTTGTGAGGTTATGTATTTTTTGACGTCATTTATTTTTGTGACGTTATGTATTTTGTGACGTAATTAATTTTTGTGACGTCATTTATTTTTGTGACGTTATGTATTTTGTGACGTCATTTATTTTTGTGACGTTATGTATTTTGTGACGTCATTTATTTTTGTGACGTAATGTATTTTGTGACGTTATGTATTTTGTGACGTCATTTATTTTTGTGACGTTATGTATTTTGTGAAGTAATTAATTTTTGTGACGTCATTTATTTTTATGACGTTATGTATTTTGTGAACTCATTTATTTTTGTGACGTTATGTATTTTGTGACATCATTAATTTTTGTGACGTTATGTATTTTGTGACGTCATTTATTTTTGTGACGTTATGTATTTTGTGACTTTATGTATTTTGTGACATCCTTTTTTTGTGACGTTATGTATTTTGTGACGTCATTTATTTTTGTGACTTTATTTATTTTGTGACGTCATTTATTTTTGTAACGTTATGTATTTTTTGACGTTATGTATTTTGTGACGTTATTTATTTTTGTGACGTTATGTATTTTGTGACGTCATTTATTTTTGTGACGTTATATATTTTGTGACGTTATGTATTTTTTGACGTAATTAATTTTTGTGACGTCATTTACTTTTGTGACGTTATGTATTTTGTGACGTCATTTATTTTTGTGACGTTATTTATTTTGTGACGTCATTTATTTTTGTGACGTTATGTATTTTGTGACATCATTTATTTTTGTAAGGTCATGTATTCTTTTACGTCATTTATTTTTGTGACGTTATGTATTTTGTGACGTAATTAATTTTTCTGACGTCATTTATTTTTGTGACGTTATGTATTTTGTGACGTAATTATTTTTGTGACGTCATTTATTTTTGTGACGTTATGTATTTTGTGACGTCATTTATTTTTGTGACGTTATGTATTTTGTGACGTCATTTATTTTTGTGACGTTATGTATTTTGTGACGTCATTTATTTTTGTAACGTTATGTATTTTGTGACGTCATTTATTTTTGTGACGTTATGTATTTTGTGACGTCATTTATTATTGTGACGTCATTTATTTTTGTGACGTTATGTATTTTTTGACGTCATTTATTTTTGTGACGTTATGTATTTTGTGACGTCATTTATTTTTTTGACGTTATTTTTTTTGTGACGTCATTTATTTTTGTGACGTTATGTATTTTGTGACGTCATTTATTTTTGTGACGTTATGTATTTTGTGACGTCATTTATTTTTGTGACGTTATGTATTTTGTGACATCATTTATTTTTGTGAGGTTATGTATTTTTTGACGTCATTTATTTTTGTGACGTTATGTATTTTGTGACGTAATTAATTTTTGTGACGTCATTTATTTTTGTGACGTTATGTATTTTGTGACGTCATTTATTTTTGTGACGTTATGTATTTTGTGACGTCATTTATTTTTGTGACGTAATGTATTTTGTGACGTTATGTATTTTGTGACGTCATTTATTTTTGTGACGTTATGTATTTTGTGAAGTAATTAATTTTTGTGACGTCATTTATTTTTATGACGTTATGTATTTTGTGACATCATTTATTTTTGTGACGTTATGTATTTTGTGACGTCATTTATTTTTGTGACGTTATGTATTTTTTGACGTCATTTATTTTTGTGACGTTATGTATTTTGTGACATCATTTATTTTTGTGACGTTATGTATTTTGTGACGTCATTTATTTTTGAGACTTTATTTATTTTGTGACGTCATTTATTTTTGTAACGTTATGTATTTTGTGACATCATTTATTTTTGTGAGGTTATGTATTTTTTGACGTCATTTATTTTTGTGACGTTATGTATTTTGTGACGTAATTAATCTTTGTGACGTCATTTATTTTTGTGACGTTATGTATTTTATGACGTAATTAATTTTTGTGACGTCATTTATTTTTGTGACGTTATGTATTTTGTGACGTCATTTATTATTGTGACGTTATGTATTTTGTGACGTCATTTATTTTTGTGACGTAATGTATTTTGTGACGTTATGTATTTTGTGACGTCATTTATTTTTGTGACGTTATGTATTTTGTGAAATAATTAATTTTTGTGACGTCATTTATTTTTATGACGTTATGTATTTTGTGACGTCATTTATTTTTGTGACGTTATGTATTTTGTGACGTCATTTATTTTTGTGACGTTATGTATTTTGTGACGTCATTTATTTTTGTGACGTTATGTATTTTGTGACGTCATTTATTTTTGTGACGTTATGTATTTTGTGACGTAATAAATTTTTGTGACGTCATTTTTTTTGTGACGTTATATATTTTGTGACGTTATGTATTTTGTGACGTAATTATTTTTTGTGACGTCATTTATTTTTGTGACGTTATGTATTTTGTGACGTCATTTATTTTTGTGACGTTATGTATTTTGTGACGCCATTTGTTTTTGTGACGTTATGTATTTTGTGAAGTCATTTATTTTTGTGACGTTATGTATTTTGTGACGTCATTTATTTTTGTGACGTTATGTATTTTGTGACGTCATTTATTTTTGTGACGTTATGTTTTTTGTAACGTCATTTATTTTTGTGACGTTACGTATTTTGAGACGTCATTTTTTGTGACGTTATGTATTTTGTGACGTCATTTATTTTTGTGACGTTATGTATTTTGTGATGTCATTTATTTTTGTAACGTTATGTATTTTGTGACGTCATTTATTTTTGTGACGTTATGTATTTTGTGACGTCATTTATTATTGTGACGTCATTTATTTTTGTGACGTTATGTATTTTTTGACGTCATTTATTTTTGTGACGTTATGTATTTTGTGACGTCATTTATTTTTTTGACGTTATTTTTTTTGTGACGTCATTTATTTTTGTGACGTTATGTATTTTGTGACGTCATTTATTTTTGTGACGTTATGTATTTTGTGACGTCATTTATTTTTGTGACGTTATGTATTTTGTGACATCATTTATTTTTGTGAGGTTATGTATTTTTTGACGTCATTTATTTTTGTGAAGTTATGTATTTTGTGACGTAATTTATTTTTGTGACGTCATTTATTTTTGTGACGTTATGTATTTTGTGACGTCATTTATTTTTGTGACGTTATGTATTTTGTGACGTCATTTATTTTTGTGACGTAATGTATTTTGTGACGTTATGTATTTTGTGACGTCATTTATTTTTGTGACGTTATGTATTTTGTGAAGTAATTAATTTTTGTGACGTCATTTATTTTTATGACGTTATGTATTTTGTGACGTCATTTATTTTTTTGACGTTATGTATTTTGTGACATTATTTATTTTTGTGACGTTATGTATTTTGTGACGTCATTTATTTTTGTGACGTTATGTATTTTTTGACGTCATTTATTTTTGTGACGTTATGTATTTTGTGACATCATTTATTTTTGTGACGTTATGTATTTTGTGACGTCATTTATTTTTGAGACTTTATTTATTTTGTGACGTCATTTATTTTTGTAACGTTATGTATTTTGTGACATCATTTATTTTTGTGAGGTTATGTATTTTTTGACATCATTTATTTTTGTGACGTTATGTATTTTGTGACGTAATTAATTTTTGTGACGTCATTTATTTTTGTGACGTTATGTATTTTGTGACGTAATTAATTTTTGTGACGTCATTTATTTTTGTGACGTTATGTATTTTGTGACGTCATTTATTTTTGTGACGTTATGTATTTTGTGACGTCATTTATTTTTGTGACGTAATGTATTTTGTGACGTTATGTATTTTGTGACGTCATTTATTTTTGTGACGTTATGTATTTTGTGAAGTAATTAATTTTTGTGACGTCATTTATTTTTATGACGTTATGTATTTTGTGACGTCATTTATTTTTGTGACGTTATGTATTTTGTGACGTCATTTATTTTTGTGACGTTATGTATTTTGTGACGTCATTTATTTTCGTGAGGTTATGTATTTTTTGACGTAATTAATTTTTGTGACGTTATGTATTTTGTGACGTCATTTATTTTTGTGACGTTATGTTTTTTGTAACGTCATTTATTTTTGTGACGTTATGTATTTTGTGACGTCATTTATTTTTGTGACGTTATGTATTTTGAGACGTCATTTTTTGTGACGTTATGTATTTTGTGACGTCATTTATTTTTGTGACGTTATGTATTTTGTGACGTCATTTATTTTTGTAACGTTATGTATTTTGTGACGTCATTTATTTTTGTGACGTTATGTATTTTGTGACGTCATTTATTATTGTGACGTCATTTATTTTTGTGACGTTATGTATTTTTTGACGTCATTTATTTTTGTGACGTTATGTATTTTGTGACGTCATTTATTTTTTTGACGTCATTTTTTTGTGACGTCATTTATTTTTGTGACGTTATGTATTTTGTGACGTCATTTATTTTTGTGACGTTATGTATTTTGTGACGTTATGTATTTTGTTACGTTATTTATTTTCGTGACGTCATTTATTTTTGTGACGTTATGTATTTTGTGACGTCATTTATTTTTGTGACGTTATGTATTTTGTGAAATAATTAATTTTTGTGACGTCATTTATTTTTATGACGTTATGTATTTTGTGACGTCATTTATTTTTGTGACGTTATGTATTTTGTGACGTCATTTATTTTTGTGACGTTATGTATTTTGTGACGTCATTTATTTTTGTGACGTTATGTATTTTGTGACGTCATTTATTTTTGTGACGTTATGTATTTTGTGACGTAATAAATTTTTGTGACGTCATTTTTTTTTGTGACGTTATATATTTTGTGACGTTATGTATTTTGTGACGTAATTATTTTTTGTGACGTCATTTATTTTTGTGACGTTATGTATTTTGTGACGTCATTTATTTTTGTGACGTTATGTATTTTGTGACGCCATTTGTTTTTGTGACGTTATGTATTTTGTGAAGTCATTTATTTTTGTGACGTTATGTATTTTGTGACGTCATTTATTTTTGTGACGTTATGTATTTTGTGACGTCATTTATTTTTGTGACGTTATGTTTTTTGTAACGTCATTTATTTTTGTGACGTTACGTATTTTGAGACGTCATTTTTTGTGACGTTATGTATTTTGTGACGTCATTTATTTTTGTGACGTTATGTATTTTGTGATGTCATTTATTTTTGTAACGTTATGTATTTTGTGACGTCATTTATTTTTGTGACGTTATGTATTTTGTGACGTCATTTATTATTGTGACGTCATTTATTTTTGTGACGTTATGTATTTTTTGACGTCATTTATTTTTGTGACGTTATGTATTTTGTGACGTCATTTATTTTTTTGACGTTATTTTTTTTGTGACGTCATTTATTTTTGTGACGTTATGTATTTTGTGACGTCATTTATTTTTGTGACGTTATGTATTTTGTGACGTCATTTATTTTTGTGACGTTATGTATTTTGTGACATCATTTATTTTTGTGAGGTTATGTATTTTTTGACGTCATTTATTTTTGTGACGTTATGTATTTTGTGACGTAATTTATTTTTGTGACGTCATTTATTTTTGTGACGTTATGTATTTTGTGACGTCATTTATTTTTGTGACGTTATGTATTTTGTGACGTCATTTATTTTTGTGACGTAATGTATTTTGTGACGTTATGTATTTTGTGACGTCATTTATTTTTGTGACGTTATGTATTTTGTGAAGTAATTAATTTTTGTGACGTCATTTATTTTTATGACGTTATGTATTTTGTGACGTCATTTATTTTTTTGACGTTATGTATTTTGTGACATTATTTATTTTTGTGACGTTATGTATTTTGTGACGTCATTTATTTTTGTGACGTTATGTATTTTTTGACGTCATTTATTTTTGTGACGTTATGTATTTTGTGACATCATTTATTTTTGTGACGTTATGTATTTTGTGACGTCATTTATTTTTGAGACTTTATTTATTTTGTGACGTCATTTATTTTTGTAACGTTATGTATTTTGTGACATCATTTATTTTTGTGAGGTTATGTATTTTTTGACATCATTTATTTTTGTGACGTTATGTATTTTGTGACGTAATTAATTTTTGTGACGTCATTTATTTTTGTGACGTTATGTATTTTGTGACGTAATTAATTTTTGTGACGTCATTTATTTTTGTGACGTTATGTATTTTGTGACGTCATTTATTTTTGTGACGTTATGTATTTTGTGACGTCATTTATTTTTGTGACGTAATGTATTTTGTGACGTTATGTATTTTGTGACGTCATTTATTTTTGTGACGTTATGTATTTTGTGAAGTAATTAATTTTTGTGACGTCATTTATTTTTATGACGTTATGTATTTTGTGACGTCATTTATTTTTGTGACGTTATGTATTTTGTGACGTCATTTATTTTTGTGACGTTATGTATTTTGTGACGTCATTTATTTTCGTGAGGTTATGTATTTTTTGACGTAATTAATTTTTGTGACGTTATGTATTTTGTGACGTCATTTATTTTTGTGACGTTATGTTTTTTGTAACGTCATTTATTTTTGTGACGTTATGTATTTTGTGACGTCATTTATTTTTGTGACGTTATGTATTTTGAGACGTCATTTTTTGTGACGTTATGTATTTTGTGACGTCATTTATTTTTGTGACGTTATGTATTTTGTGACGTCATTTATTTTTGTAACGTTATGTATTTTGTGACGTCATTTATTTTTGTGACGTTATGTATTTTGTGACGTCATTTATTATTGTGACGTCATTTATTTTTGTGACGTTATGTATTTTTTGACGTCATTTATTTTTGTGACGTTATGTATTTTGTGACGTCATTTATTTTTTTGACGTCATTTTTTTGTGACGTCATTTATTTTTGTGACGTTATGTATTTTGTGACGTCATTTATTTTTGTGACGTTATGTATTTTGTGACGTTATGTATTTTGTTACGTTATTTATTTTCGTGACGTCATTTATTTTTGTGACGTTATGTATTTTGTGACGTCATTTATTTTTGTGACGTTATGTATTTTGTGACGTCATTTATTTTTGTGACGTAATGTATTTTGTGACGTTATGTATTTTGTGACGTCATTTATTTTTGTGACGTTATGTATTTTGTGAAGTAATTAATTTTTGTGACGTCATTTATTTTTATGACGTTATGTATTTTGTGACGTCATTTATTTTTGTGACGTTATGTATTTTGTGACATCATTAATTTTTGTGACGTTATGTATTTTGTGACGTCATTTATTTTTGTGACGTTATGTATTTTGTGACGTTATGTATTTTGTGACATCCTTTTTTTGTGACGTTATGTATTTTGTGACGTCATTTATTTTTGTGACTTTATTTATTTTGTGACGTCATTTATTTTTGTAACGTTATGTATTTTGTGACGTTATGTATTTTGTGACGTTATTTATTTTTGTGACGTTATGTATTTTGTGACGTCATTTATTTTTGTGACGTTATATATTTTGTGACGTTATGTATTTTTTGACGTAATTAATTTTTGTGACGTCATTTACTTTTGTGACGTTATGTATTTTGTGACGTCATTTATTTTTGTGACGTTATGTATTTTGTGACGTCATTTATTTTTGTGACGTTTTGTATTTTGTGACATCATTTATTTTTGTAAGGTCATGTATTTTTTTACGTCATTTATTTTTGTGACGTTATGTATTTTGTGACGTAATTAATTTTTCTGACGTCATTTATTTTTGTGACGTTATGTATTTTGTGACGTAATTATTTTTGTGACGTCATTTATTTTTGTGACGTTATGTATTTTGTGACGTCATTTATTTTTGTGACGTTATGTATTTTGTGACGTCATTTATTTTTGTGACGTTATGTATTTTGTGACGTCATTTATTTTTGTGAGGTTATGTATTTTTTGACGTAATTAATTTTTGTGACGTTATGTATTTTGTGACGTCATTTATTTTTGTGAGGTTATGTATTTTTCGACGTAATTAATTTTTGTGACGTTATGTATTTTGTGACGTCATTTATTTTTGTGACATTATTTATTTTGTGACGTCATTAATTTTGTAACGATATGTATTTTGTGACGTTATGTATTTTGTGACGTTATTTATTTTTGTGACGTTATGTATTTTGTGACGTAATTAATTTTTGTGACGTCATTTATTTTTGTGACGTTATATATTTTGTGACGTTATGTATTTTGTGACGTAATTAATTTTTGTGACGTCATTTATTTTTGTGACGTTATGTATTTTGTGACGTCATTTATTTTTGTGACGTTATGTATTTTGTGACGTCATTTATTTTTGTGACGTTATGTATTTTGTGACATAATTAATTTTTGTCAGGTCATGTATTTTTTGACGTCATTTTTTTTGTGACGTTATGTATTTTGTGACGTAATTAATTTTTCTGACGTCATTTATTTTTGTGACGTTATGTATTTTGTGACGTCATTAATTTTTGTGACGTCATTTATTTTTGTGACGTTATGTATTTTGTGACGTAATTAATTTTTCTGACGTCATTTATTTTTGTGACGTTATGTATTTTGTGACGTAATTAATTTTTGTGACGTCATTTATTTTTGTGACGTTATATATTTTGTGACGTCATTTATTTTTGTGACGTTGTGTATTTTGTGACGTCATTTATTTTTGTGACTTTATTTATTTTGTGACGTCATTTATTTTTGTGACGTTATGTATTTTGTGACGTTATGTATTCTGTGATGTTATTTATTTTTGTGACGTTATGTATTTTGTGACGTAATTAATTTTTGTGACGTCATTTATTTTTGAGACGTTATATATTTTGTGACGTTATGTATTTTGTGACGTAATCAATTTTTGTGACGTCATTTATTTTTGTGACAATATGTATTTTGTGACGTCATTTATTTTTGTGACGTTATGTATTTTGTGACGTCATTTATTTTTGTGACGTTATGTATTTTGTGACATCATTAATTTTTGTCAGGTCATGTATTTTTTGACGTCATTTATTTTTGTGACATTATGTATTTTGTGACGTAATTAATTTTTCTGACGTCATTTATTTTTGTGACGTTATGTATTTTGTGACGTCATTAATTTTTGTGACGTCATTTATTTTTGTGACGTTATGTATTTTGTGACGTCATTTATTTTTGTGACGTTATGTATTTTGTGACGTCATTTATTTTTGTGAGGTTATGTATTTTTTGACGTAATTAATTTTTGTGACGTTATGTATTTTGTGACGTAATTAATTTTTGTGACGTCATTAATTTTGTGACGTTATGTATTTTGTGACGTCATTTATTTTTGTGACGTTATGTATTTTGTGACGTCATTTATTTTTGTGACTTTATTTATTTTGTGACGTCATTTATTTTTGTGACGTTATGTATTTTGTGACGTTATGTATTTTATGACGTTATTTATTTTCGTGACGTTATGTATTTTGTGACGTAATTAATTTTTGTCACGTCATTTATTTTTGTGACGTTATATATTTTGTGACGTCATTTATTTTTGTGACGTTGTGTATTTTGTGACGTCATTTATTTTTGTGACTTTATTTATTTTGTGACGTCATTTATTTTTGTGACGTTATGTATTTTGTGACGTTATGTATTCTGTGACGTTATTTATTTTTGTGACGTTATGTATTTTGTGACGTAATTAATTTTTGTGACGTCATTTATTTTTGTGACGTTATATATTTTGTGACGTTATGTATTTTGTGACGTAATTAATTTTTGTGACGTCATTTATTTTTGTGACAATATGTATTTTGTGACGTCATTTATTTTTGTGACGTTATGTATACATGTGACGTTATGTATTTTGTGACGTCATTTATTTTTGTGACGTTGTGTATTTTGTGACGTCATTTATTTTTGTGACGTTATTTATTTTGTGACGTCATTTATTTTTGTGACGTTATGTATTTTTATGAAATATGTATTTTGTGACGTCATTTAATTTTGTGTCGTAAAATATTTTGTGACGTCATTTATTTTTGTGACGTTATGTATTTTGTGACGTCATTTATTATTGTGACGTCATTTATTTTTGTGACGTTATGTATTTTGTGACGTCATTTATTTTTGTGACGTTATGTATTTTGTGACGTCATTTATTTTTTTGACGGTATGTATTTTGTGACGTCATTTATTTTTGTGACGTTATGTATTTTGTGACGTCATTTATTTTTGTGCCGTTATGTATTTTGTGACGTTATTTATTTTTGTGACGTAATAAATTTTTGTGACGTCATTTATTTTTGTGACGTTACGTATTTTATGATATCATTTATTTTTGTGACGTTATGTATTTTGTGACATTATTTATTTTTCTGACGTTATGCATTTTGTGACGTAATTTATTTTTTGTGACGTTATGTATTTTGTGACGTCATTTATTTTTGTGACGTTTTGTATTTTGTGACGTTATGTATTTTGTGACGTCAATTATTTTTGTGACGTTATGTATTCTGTGACGTAATTAATTATTGTGACGTCATTTATTTTTGTGACGTTATGTATTTTGTGACGTCATTACTTTTTGTGACGTCATTTATTTTTGTGAGGTTATGTATTTTTTGACTTAATTAATTTTTGTGACGTTATGTATTTTGTGATGTAATTAATTTTTGTGAGGTCATTAATTTTGTGACGTTATGTATTTTGTGACTTAATTAATTTTTGTGACGTCATTTATTTTTGTGACGTTATGTATTTTGTGACGTCATTTATTTTTGTGACGTTATGTATTTTGTGACGTCATTTATTTTTGTGACGTTATGTATTTTGTGACGTCATTTATTTTTGTGACGTAATGTATTTTGTGACGTCATTTGTTTTTGTGACGTTATGTATTTTGTGACGTCATTTATTTTTGTGACGTTATGTATTTTGTGACGTCATTTATTTTTGTGACGTTATGTATTTTGTGACGTCATTTATTTTTGTGACGTTATGTATTTTGTGACGTCATTTATTTTTGTGTCATTATGTATTTTGTGACGTCATTTATTTTTGTGACGTTATGTATTTTGTGACGTCATTTTTTTGTGACGTTATGTGTTTTGTGACGTCATTTATTTTTGTGACGTTATGTATTTTGTGACGTCATTTATTATTGTGACGTCATTTATTTTTGTGACGTTATGTATTTTGTGAAGTCATTTATTTTTGTGACGTTATGTATTTTGTGACGTAATTAATTTTGTGACGTTATTTATTTTTGTGACGTTATGTATTTTGTGACTTAATTAATTTTTGTGACGTCATTTATTTTTGTGACGTTATGTATTTTGTGACGTCATTTATTTTTGTGACGTTATGTATTTTGTGACGTAATTAATTTTGTGACGTCATTTATTTTTGTGACGTTATGTATTTTGTGACGTCATTTATTTTTGTGACGTTATGTATTTTGTGACGTCATTTATTTTTGTGACGTTATGTATTTTGTGACGTAATTAATTTTGTGACGTCATTTATTTTTGTGACGTTATGTATTTTGTGACGTCATTAATTTTTGTGACGTCATTTATTTTGTGACGTCATTTATTTTTGTGACGTTATGTATTTTGTGACGTCATTTATTTTTGTGACGTTATGTATTTTGTGACGTCATTTATTTTTGTGACGTTATGTATTTTGTGACGTCATTTATTTTTGTGAGGTTATGTATTTTTTGACTTAATTAATTTTTGTGACGTTATGTATTTTGTGACGTAATTAATTTTTGTGACGTTATGTATTTTGTGACGTCATTTATTTTTGTGACGTTATGTATTTTGTGACGTCATTTATTTTTGTGACGTTATGTATTTTGTGACGTCATTTATTTTTGTGAGGTTATGTATTTTTTGACTTAATTAATTTTTGTGACGTTATGTATTTTGTGACGTAATTAATTTTTGTGACGTCATTAATTTTGTGACGTTATGTATTTTGTGACGTCATTTATTTTTGTGACGTTATGTATTTTGTGACGTCATTTATTTTTGTGACTTTATTTATTTTGTGACGTCATTTATTTTTGTAACGTTATGTATTTTGTGACGTTATGTATTTTGTGACGTTATTTATTTTTGTGACGTTATGTATTTTGTGACTTAATTAATTTTGTGACGTCATTTATTTTTGTGACGTTATGTATTTTGTGACGTCATTAATTTTTGTGACGTCATTTATTTTGTGACGTCATTTATTTTTGTGACGTTATGTATTTTGTGACGTCATTTATTTTTGTGACGTTATGTATTTTGTGACGTCATTTATTTTTGTGAGGTTATGTATTTTTTGACTTAATTAATTTTTGTGACGTTATGTATTTTGTGACGTAATTAATTTTTGTGACGTTATGTATTTTGTGACGTCATTTATTTTTGTGACGTTATGTATTTTGTGACGTCATTTATTTTTGTGACGTTATGTATTTTGTGACGTCATTTATTTTTGTGAGGTTATGTATTTTTTGACTTAATTAATTTTTGTGACGTTATGTATTTTGTGACGTAATTAATTTTTGTGACGTCATTAATTTTGTGACGTTATGTATTTTGTGACGTCATTTATTTTTGTGACGTTATGTATATTGTGACGTCATTTATTTTTGTGACGTTATGTATTTTGTGACGTCATTTATTTTTGTGACGTTATGTATTTTGTGACGTCATTTATTTTTGTGACGTTATGTATTTTGTGACGTCATTAATTTTTGTGACGTCATTTATTTTTGTGACGTTATGTATTTTGTGACGTCATTTATTTTTGTGACGTTATGTATTTTGTGACGTAATTAATTTTGTGACGTCATTTATTTTTGTGACGTTATGTATTTTGTGACGTCATTAATTTTTGTGACGTTATGTATTTTGTGACGTCATTCTTTTTTGTGACTTTATGTATTTTGTGACGTAATTAATTTTGTGGCGTCATTTATTTTTGTGACGTTATGTATTTTGTGACGTCATTACTTTTTGTGACGTCATTTATTTTTGTGACGTTATGTATTTTGTGACGTCATTAATTTTTGTGACGTTATGTATTTTGTGACGTCATTTATTTTTGTGACATTATGTATTTTGTGACGTCATTTATTTTTGTGACGTTATTAATTTTGTGACGTCATTTATTTTTGTGAGGTTATGTATTTTTTGACTTAATTAATTTTTGTGACGTTATGTATTTTGTGACGTAATTAATTTTTGTGACGTCATTAATTTTGTGACGTTATGTATTTTGTGACGTCATTTATTTTTGTGACGTTATGTATTTTGTGACGTCATTTATTTTTGTGACTTTATTTATTTTGTGACGTCATTTATTTTTGTAACGTTATGTATTTTGTGACGTTATGTATTTTGTGACGTTATTTATTTTTGTGACGTTATGTATTTTGTGACTTAATTAATTTTTGTGACGTCATTTATTTTTGTGACGTTATGTATTTTGTGACGTCATTTATTTTTGTGACGTTATGTATTTTGTGACGTCATTTATTTTTGTGACGTTATGTATTTTGCGACGTCATTTATTTTTGTGACGTTATATATTTTGTGACGTCATTAATTTTTGTGACGTCATTTATTTTTGTGACGTTATGTATTTTGTGACGTCATTTATTTTTGTGACGTTATGTATTTTGTGACGTAAATAATTTTGTGACGTCATTTATTTTTGTGACGTTATGTATTTTGTGACGTCATTAATTTTTGTGACGTTATGTATTTTGTGACGTCATTTATTTTTGTGACGTTATGTATTTTGTGACGTAATTAATTTTGTGACGTCATTTATTTTTGTGACGTTATGTATTTTGTGACGTCATTAATTTTTGTGACGTCATTTATTTTTGTGACGTTATGTATTTTGTGACGTCACTTATTTTTGTGACGTTATGTATTTTTTGACGTAATTAATTTTGTGACGTCATTTATTTTTGTGACGTTATGTATTTTGTGACGTCATTTATTTTTGTGACGTTATGTATTTTGTGACGTCATTTATTTTTGTGACGTTATGTATTTTGTGACGTAATTAATTTTGTGACGTTATTTATTTTTGTGACGTCATGTATTTTGTGACGTCATTAATTTTTGTGACGTCATTTATTTTTGTGACGTTATGTATTTTGTGACGTCATTTATTTTTGTCACGTTATGTATTTTGTGACGTAATTAATTTTGTGACGTCATTTATTTTTGTGACGTTATGTATTTTGTGACGTCATTAATTTTTGTGACGTTATGTATTTTGTGACGTCATTACTTTTTGTGACGTCATTTATTTTTGTGACGTCATGTATTTTGTGACGTCATTAATTTTTGTGACGTCATTTATTTTTGTGACGTTATGTATTTTGTGACGTCATTTATTTTTGTCACGTTATGTATTTTGTGACGTAATTAATTTTGTGACGTCATTTATTTTTGTGACGTTATGTATTTTGTGACGTCACTTATTTTTGTGACGTTATGTATTTTTTGACGTAATTAATTTTGTGACGTCATTTATTTTTGTGACGTTATGTATTTTGTGACGTCATTTATTTTTGTGACATTATGTATTTTGTGACGTCATTTATTTTTGTGACGTTATGTATTTTGTGACGTCATTTATTTTTGTGACGTTATGTATTTTGTGACGTCATTAATTTTTGTGACGTCATTTATTTTTGTGACGTTATGTATTTTGTGACGTCATTTATTTTTGTGACGTTATGTATTTTGTGACGTAATTAATTTTGTGACGTCATTTATTTTTGTGACGTTATGTATTTTGTGACGTCATTAATTTTTGTGACGTTATGTATTTTGTGACGTCATTTATTTTTGTGACGTTATGTATTTTGTGACGTAATTAATTTTGTGGCGTCATTTATTTTTGTGACGTTATGTATTTTGTGACGTCATTACTTTTTGTGACGTCATTTATTTTTGTGACGTTATGTATTTTGTGACGTCATTAATTTTTGTGACGTTATGTATTTTGTGACGTCATTTATTTTTGTGACATTATGTATTTTGTGACGTCATTTATTTTTGTGACGTTATGTATTTTGTGACGTCATTTATTTTTGTGAGGTTATGTATTTTTTGACTTAATTAATTTTTGTGACGTTATGTATTTTGTGACGTAATTAATTTTTGTGACGTCATTAATTTTGTGACGTTATGTATTTTGTGACGTCATTTATTTTTGTGACGTTATGTATTTTGTGACGTCATTTATTTTTGTGACTTTATTTATTTTGTGACGTCATTTATTTTTGTAACGTTATGTATTTTGTGACGTTATGTATTTTGTGACGTTATTTATTTTTGTGACGTTATGTATTTTGTGACTTAATTAATTTTTGTGACGTCATTTATTTTTGTGACGTTATGTATTTTGTGACGTCATTTATTTTTGTGACGTTATGTATTTTGTGACGTCATTTATTTTTGTGACGTTATGTATTTTGCGACGTCATTTATTTTTGTGACGTTATGTATTTTGTGACGTCATTAATTTTTGTGACGTCATTTATTTTTGTGACATATGTATTTTGTGACGTCATTTATTTTTGTGACGTTATGTATTTTGTGACGTAATTAATTTTGTGACGTCATTTATTTTTGTGACGTTATGTATTTTGTGACGTCATTAATTTTTGTGACGTTATGTATTTTGTGACGTCATTTATTTTTGTGACGTTATGTATTTTGTGACGTAATTAATTTTGTGACGTCATTTATTTTTGTGACGTTATGTATTTTGTGACGTCATTAATTTTTGTGACGTCATTTATTTTTGTGACGTTATGTATTTTGTGACGTCACTTATTTTTGTGACGTTATGTATTTTTTGACGTAATTAATTTTGTGACGTCATTCATTTTTGTGACGTTATGTATTTTGTGACGTCATTTATTTTTGTGACGTTATGTATTTTGTGACGTCATTTATTTTTGTGACGTTATGTATTTTGTGACGTAATTAATTTTGTGACGTTATTTATTTTTGTGACGTTATGTATTTTGTGACGTCATTAATTTTTGTGACGTCATTTATTTTTCTGACGTTATGTATTTTGTGACGTCATTTATTTTTGTGACGTTATGTATTTTGTGACGTAATTAATTTTGTGACGTCATTTATTTTTGTGACGTTATGTATTTTGTGACGTCATTAATTTTTGTGACGTTATGTATTTTGTGACGTCATTTATTTTTGTGACGTTATGTATTTTGTGACGTAATTAATTTTGTGACGTCATTTATTTTTGTGACGTTATGTATTTTGTGACGTCATTAATTTTTGTGACGTCATTTATTTTTGTGACGTTATGTATTTTGTGACGTCATTTATTTTTGTGACGTTATGTATTTTGTGACGTAATTAATTTTGTGACGTCATTTATTTTTGTGACATTATGTATTTTGTGACGTCATTTATTTTTGTGACGTTATGTATTTTGTGACGTTATTTATTTTTGTGACGTTATGTATTTTGTGACTTAATTAATTTTTGTGACGTCATTTATTTTTGTGACGTCATTTATTTTTGTGACGTTATGTAATTTTTGACGTAATTAATTTTGTGACGTCATTTATTTTTGTGACGTTATGTATTTTGTGACGTAATTAATTTTGTGACGTCATTTATTTTTGTGACGTTATGTATTTTGTGACGTCATTAATTTTTGTGACGTTATGTATTTTGTGACGTCATTAATTTTTGTGACGTCATTTATTTTTGTGACGTTATGTATTTTGTGACGTCACTTATTTTTGTGACGTTATGTATTTTTTGACGTAATTAATTTTGTGACGTCATTTATTTTTGTGACGTTATGTATTTTGTGACGTCATTTATTTTTGTGACGTTATGTATTTTGTGACGTCATTTATTTTTGTGACGTTATGTATTTTGTGACGTCATTTATTTTTGTGACGTTATGTATTTTGTGACGTCATTAATTTTTGTGACGTCATTTATTTTTGTGACGTTATGTATTTTGTGACGTCATTTATTTTTGTGACGTTATGTATTTTGTGACGTCATTAATTTTTGTGACGTTATGTATTTTGTGACGTCATTTATTTTTGTGACGTTATGTATTTTGTGAAGTAATTAATTTTGTGACGTCATTTATTTTTGTGACGTTATGTATTTTGTGACGTCATTTATTTTTGTGACTTTATTTATTTTGTGACGTCAATTATTTTTGTGACGTTATGTATTTTGTGACGTCATTTATTTTTGTGAGGTTATGTATTTTTTTTTGTATATTTAACGTCACAAAAATAAATGACGTCACAAAATTAATTACGTCACAAAATACATAACGTCACAAAAATAAATGACGTCACAAAATACATAACGTCACAAAAATTAATGACGTCACAAAATACATAACGTCACAAAAATAAATGACGTCACAAAATTAATTACGTCACAAAATACATAACGTCACAAAAAAAATGACGTCACAAAATACATAACGTCACAAAAATAAATGACGTCACAAAAATTAATGACGTCACAAAATACATAACGTCACAAAAATAAATGACGTCACAAAATACATAACGTCACAAAAATAAATGACGTCACAAAATACATAACATCACAAAAATAAATGACGTCACAAAATACATAACGTCACAAAAATAAATGACGTCACAAAATACATAACGTCACAAAATACATAACGTCACAAAAATTAATGACGTCACAAAATACATAACGTCACAAAAATAAATGACGTCACAAAATACATAACGTCACAAAAATTAATTAAGTCACAAAATACATAACGTCACAAAAATAAATAACGTCACAAAATACATAACGTCACAAAATACATAACGTTACAAAAATAAATGACGTCACAAAAATTAATTACGTCACAAAATACATAACGTCACAAAAATAAATGACGTCACAAAATACATAACGTCACAAAAATAAATGACGTCACAAAAATAAATGACGTCACAAAATACATAACGTCACAAAATACATAACGTCACAAAAATAAATGACGTCATAAAAATTAATGACGTCACAAAATACATAACGTCACAAAAATAAATGACGTCACAAAATACATAACGTCACAAAAATTAATTAAGTCAAAAAATACATAACCTCACAAAAATAAATGACGTCACAAAATACATAACGTCACAAAAATAATTGACGTCACAAAATAAATAAAGTCACAAAAATAAATGACGTCACAAAATACATAACGCCACAAAAATAAATGACGTCACAAAATTAATTACGTCACAAAATACATAACGTCACAAAAATAAATGACGTCACAAAATACATAACGTCACAAAAATAAATGACGTCACAAAATACATAACGTCACAAAAATAAATGACGTCACAAAATTAATTACGTCAAAAAATACATAACGTCACAAAAATAAATGACGTCACAAAAATAAATGACGTCACAAAAATTAATTAAGTAACAAAATACATAACGTCACAAAAATAAATAACGTCACAAAATACATAACGTCACAAAATACATAACGTTACAAAAATAAATGACGTCACAAAATACATAACGTCACAAAAATAAATGACGTCACAAAATACATAACGTCACAAAAATAAATGACGTCACAAAATTAATTACGTCACAAAATACATAACGTCACAAAAATAAATGACGTCACAAAATACATAACGTCACAAAAATAAATGATGTCACAAAAATTAATGACGTCATAAAATACATAACGTCACAAAAATAAATGACGTCACAAAATTAATTACGTCACAAAATACATAACGTCACAAAAATAAATTACGTCACAAAATACATAACGTCACAAAAATTAATGACGTCACAAAATACATAACGTCACAAAAATAAATGACGTCACAAAATTAATTACGTCACAAAATACATAACGTCACAAAAATAAATGACGTCACAAAATACATAACGTCACAAAAATAAATGACGTCACAAAAATTAATGACGTCACAAAATACATAACGTCACAAAAATAAATAACGTCACAAAATTAATTACGTCACAAAATACATAACGTCACAAAAATAAATGACGTCACAAAATACATAACGTCACAAAAATAAATGACGTCACAAAATACATAACGTCACAAAAATAAATGACGTCACAAAAATTAATGACGTCACAAAATACATAACGTCACAAAAATAAATGACGTCACAAAATACATAACGTCACAAAAATAAATGACGTCCAAAATACATAACGTCACAAAAAAAAATGACGTCACAAAATTAATTACGTCACAAAATACATAACGTCACAAAAATAAATGACGTCACAAAATACATAACGTCACTAAAATAAATGACGTCACAAAATGCATAACGTCACAAAAATAAATGACGTCCAAAATACATAACGTCACAAAAAAAAATGACGTCACAAAATTAATTACGTCACAAAATACATAACGTCACAAAAATAAATGACGTCACAAAATACATAACGTCACAAAAATAAATGACGTCCAAAATACATAACGTCACAAAAAAAAATGACGTCACAAAATTAATTACGTCACAAAATACATAACGTCACAAAAATAAATGACGTCACAAAATACATAACGTCACTAAAATAAATGACGTCACAAAATACATAACGTCACAAAAATAAATGACGTCACAAAATACATAACGTCACAAAAATAAATGACGTCACAAAATACATAACGTCACAAAATACATAACGTCACAAAAATAAATGACGTCACAAAAATTAATGACGTCACAAAATACATAACGTCACAAAAATAAATGACGTCACAAAATACATAACGTCAAAAAAATTAATTAAGTCACAAAATACATAACGTCACAAAAATAAATAACGTCACAAAATACATAACGTCACAAAATACATAACGTTACAAAAATAAATGACGTCACAAAAATTAATTACGTCACAAAATACATAACGTCACAAAAGTAAATGACGTCACAAAATACATAACGTCACAAAAAAAATGACGTCACAAAATTAATTACGTCACAAAATACATAACGTCACAAAAATAAATGACGTCACAAAATACATAACGTCACAAAAATTAATGACGTCACAAAATACATAACGTCACAAAAATAAATGACGTCACAAAATTAATTACGTCACAAAATACATAACGTCTCAAAAATAAATGACGTCACAAAATACATAACGTCACAAAAATAAATGACGTCACAAAAATTAATGACGTCACAAAATACATAACGTCACAAAAATAAATGACGTCACAAAATACATAACGTCACAAAAATAAATGACGTCACAAAATACATAACGTCACAAAAATAAATGACGTCACAAAATACATATTGTCACAAAAATAAATGACGTCACAAAATACATAACGTCACAAAATACATAACGTCACAAAAATTAATGACGTCACAAAATACATAACGTCACAAAAATAAATGACGTCACAAAATACATAACGTCACAAAAATTAATTAAGTCACAAAATACATAACGTCACAAAAATAAATAACGTCACAAAATACATAACGTCACAAAATATATAACGTTACAAAAATAAATGACGTCACAAAAATTAATTACGTCACAAAATACATAACGTCACAAAAATAAATGACGTCACAAAATACATAACGTCACAAAAATAAATGACGTCACAAAATACATAACGTCACAAAAATAAATGACGTCACAAAAATAAATGACGTCACAAAATACATAACGTCAGAAAATACATAACGTCACAAAAATAAATGACGTCACAAAAATTAATGACGTCACAAAATACATAACGTCACAAAAATAAATGACGTCACAAAATACATAACGTCACAAAAATTAATTAAGTCAAAAAATACATAACCTCACAAAAATAAATGACGTCACAAAATACATAACGTCACAAAAATAATTGACGTCACAAAATAAATAAAGTCACAAAAATAAATGACGTCACAAAATACATAACGCCACAAAAATAAATGACGTCACAAAATTAATTACGTCACAAAATACATAACGTCAGAAAAATAAATGACGTCACAAAATACATAACGTCACAAAAATAAATGACGTCACAAAATACATAACGTCACAAAAATAAATGACGTCACAAAATTAATTACGTCAAAAAATACATAACGTCACAAAAATAAATGACGTCACAAAAATAAATGACGTCACAAAAATTAATTAAGTCACAAAATACATAACGTCACAAAAATAAATAACGTCACAAAATACATAACGTCACAAAATACATAACGTTACAAAAATAAATGACGTCACAAAATACATAACGTCACAAAAATAAATGACGTCACAAAATACATAACGTCACAAAAATAAATGACGTCACAAAATTAATTACGTCACAAAATACATAACGTCACAAAAATAAATGACGTCACAAAATACATAACGTCACAAAAATAAATGACGTCACAAAAATTAATGACGTCACAAAATACATAACGTCACAAAAATAAATGACGTCACAAAATTAATTACGTCACAAAATACATAACGTCACAAAAATAAATGACGTCACAAAATACATAACGTCACAAAAATTAATGACGTCACAAAATACATAACGTCACAAAAATAAATGACGTCACAAAATTAATTACGTCACAAAATACATAACGTCACAAAAATAAATGACGTCACAAAATACATAACGTCACAAAAATAAATGACGTCACAAAAATTAATGACGTCACAAAATACATAACGTCACTAAAATAAATAACGTCACAAAATTAATTACGTCACAAAATACATAACGTCACAAAAATAAATGACGTCACAAAATACATAACGTCACAAAAATAAATGAAGTCACAAAATACATAACGTCACAAAAATAAATGACGTCACAAAATTAATTACGTCAAAAAATACATAACGTCACAAAAATAAGTGACGTCACAAAATACATAGCGTCACAAAAATAAATGACGTCACAAAAATTAATGACGTCACAAAATACATAACGTCACAAAAATAAATGACGTCACAAAATTAATTACGTCATAAAATACATAACGTCACAAAAATAAATTACGTCACAAAATACTTAACGTCACAAAAATTAATGACGTCACAAAATACATAACGTCACAAAAATAAATGACGTCACAAAATTAATTACGTCACAAAATACATAACGTCACAAAAATAAATGACGTCACAAAATACATAACGTCACAAAAATAAATGACGTCACAAAAATTAATTAAGTCACAAAATACATAACGTCACAAAAATAAATAACGTCACAAAATACATAACGTCACAAAATACATAACGTTACAAAAATAAATGACGTCACAAAATAAATAAAGTCACAAAAATAAATGACGTCACAAAATACATAACGTCACAAAAATAAATGACGTCACAAAATACATAACGTCACAAAATTAATGACGTCACAAAAATTAATTACGTCACAAAATACATAACGTCACAAAAATTAATTAAGTCAAAAAATACATAACCTCACAAAAATAAATGACGTCACAAAATACATAACGTCACAAAAATAAATGACGTCACAAAATACATAACGTCACAAAAATAAATGACGTCACAAAATACATAACGTCACAAAAATTAATGACGTCACAAAATACATAACGTCACAAAAATAAATGACGTCACAAAAAGTAATGACGTCACAAAATACATAACGTCACAAAAATAAATGACGCCACAAAATTAATTACGTCACAAAATACATAACGTCACAAAAATAAATGACGTCACAAAATACATAACGTCACAAAAATTAATGACGTCACAAAATACATAACGTCACAAAAATAAATGACGTCAAATGTATTTTGTGACGTTATGTATTTTGTGACGTTATTTATTTTTGTGACGTCATTTATTTTTGTGACGTTACGTATTTTGTGACGTCATTTATTTTTGTGAGGTTATGTATTTTTTGACGTCATTTATTTTTGTGACGTTATGTATTTTGTGACGTAATTAATTTTTGTGACGTCATTTATTTTTGTGACGTTATATATTTTGTGACGTTATGTATTTTGTGACGTAATTAATTTTTGTGACGTCATTTATTTTTGTGACGTTATGTATTTTGTGACGTCATTTATTTTTGTGACGTTAATGACGTCACAATAATTAATTACGTCACAAAATACATAACGTCACCAAAATAATTACGTCAAAAAATACATAACCTCACAAAAATAAATGACGTCACAAAATACATAACATCACAAAAATAAATGACGTCACAAAATACATAACGTCACTAAAATAAATGACGTCACAAAATACATAACGTCACAAAAATAAATGACGTAACAAAATACATAACGTCACAAAAATAAATGACGTCACAAAAATTAATGACGTCACAAAATACATAACGTCACAAAAATAAATGACGTCACAAAATTAATTACGTCACAAAATACATAACGTCACAAAAATAAATGACGTCACAAAATACATAACGTCAAAAAAATAAATGACGTCACAAAATACATAACGTCACAAAAAAAAATGACGTCACAAAATTAATTACGTCACAAAATACATAACGTCATAAAAATAAATGACGTCACAAAATACATAACGTCACAAAAATAAATGACGTCACAAAATGCATAACGTCACAAAAATAAATGACGTCACAAAATACATAACGTCACAAAAATAAATGACGTCACAAAATACACAACGTCACAAAATACATAACGTCACAAAAATAAATGACGTCACAAAAATTAATGACGTCACAAAATACATAACGTCACAAAAATAAATGACGTCACAAAATACATAACGTCAAAAAAATTAATTAAGTCACAAAATACATAACGTCACAAAAATAAATAACGTCACAAAATACATAACGTCACAAAATACATAACGTTACAAAAATAAATGACGTCACAAAAATTAATTACGTCACAAAATACATAACGTCACAAAAATAAATGACGTCACAAAATACATAACGTCACAAAAATAAATGACGTCACAAAATTAATTACGTCACAAAATACATAACGTCACAAAAATAAATGACGTCACAAAATACATAACGTCACAAAAATTAATGACGTCACAAAATACATAACGTCACAAAAATAAATGACGTCACAAAATTAATTACGTCACAAAATACATAACGTCACAAAAATAAATGACGTCACAAAATACATAACGTCACAAAAATAAATGACGTCACAAAAATTAATGACGTCACAAAATACATAACGTCACAAAAATAAATGACGTCACAAAATACATAACGTCACAAAAATAAATGACGTCACAAAATACATAACGTCACTAAAATAAATGACGTCACAAAATACATAACATCACAAAAATAAATGACGTCACAAAATACATAACGTCACTAAAATAAATGACGTCACAAAATACATAACGTCACAAAAATAAATGACGTCACAAAATACATAACGTCACAAAAATAAATGACGTCACAAAAATTAATGACGTCACAAAATACATAACGTCACAAAAATAAATGACGTCACAAAATTAATTACGTCACAAAATACATAACGTCACAAAAATAAATGACGTCACAAAATACATAACGTCACAAAAATAAATGACGTCACAAAATACATAACGTCACTAAAATAAATGACGTCACAAAATTAATTACGTCACAAAATACATAACGTCACAAAAATAAATGACGTCACAAAATACATAACGTCACAAAAATAAATGACGTCACAAAATACATAACGTCACAAAAATAAATGACGTCACAAAATACATAGCGTCACAAAAATAAATGACGTCACAAAATACATAACGTCACAAAATACATAACGTCACAAAAATAAATGACGTCACAAAAATTAATGACGTCACAAAATACATAACGTCACAAAAATAAATGACGTCACAAAATACATAACGTCAAAAAAATTAATTAAGTCACAAAATACATAACGTCACAAAAATAAATAACGTCACAAAATACATAACGTCACAAAATACATAACGTTACAAAAATAAATGACGTCACAAAAATTAATTACGTCACAAAATACATAACGTCACAAAAATAAATGACGTCACAAAATACATAACGTCACAAAAATAAATGACGTCACAAAATTAATTACGTCACAAAATACATAACGTCACAAAAATAAATGACGTCACAAAATACATAACGTCACAAAAATTAATGACGTCACAAAAATTAATGACGTCACAAAATACATAACGTCACAAAAATAAATGACGTCACAAAATTAATTACGTCACAAAATACATAGCGTCACAAAAATAAATAACGTCACAAAATACATAACGTCACAAAATACATAACGTTACAAAAATAAATGACGTCACAAAAATTAATTACGTCACAAAATACATAACGTCACAAAAATAAATGACGTCACCAAATACATAACGTCACAAAATTAATGACGTCACAAAAATTAATTACGTCACAAAATACATAACGTCACAAAAATTAATTAAGTCAAAAAATACATAACCTCACAAAAATAAATGACGTCACAAAATACATAACGTCACAAAAATAAATGACGTCACAAAATACATAACGTCACAAAAATAAATGACGTCACAAAATACATAACGTCACAATAATTAATGACGTCACAAAATACATAACGTCACAAAAATAAATGACGTCACAAAAAGTAATGACGTCACAAAATACATAACGTCACAAAAATAAATGACGCCACAAAATTAATTACGTCACAAAATACATAACGTCACAAAAATTAATGACGTCACAAAATACATAACGTCACAAAAATAAATGACGTCACAAAATTAATTACGTCACAAAATACATAACGTCACAAAAATAAATGACGTCACAAAATACATAACGTCACAAAAATAAATGACGTCACAAAAATTAATGACGTCACAAAATACATAACGTCACAAAAATAAATGACGTCACAAAATACATAACGTCACAAAAATAAATGACGTCACAAAATACATAACGTCACAAAAATAAATGACGTCACAAAATACATAACGTCACAAAAATAAATGACGTCACAAAAATTAATTAAGTCACAAAATACATAACGTCACAAAAATAAATAACGTCACAAAATACATAACGTCACAAAATACATAACGTTACAAAATAAATGACGTCACAAAATAAATAAAGTCACAAAAATAAATGACGTCACAAAATACATAACGTCACAAAAATAAATGACGTCACAAAATACATAACGTCACAAAATTAATGACGTCACAAAAATTAATTACGTCACAAAATACATAACGTCACAAAAATTAATTAAGTCAAAAAATACATAACCTCACAAAAATAAATGACGTCACAAAATACATAACGTCACAAAAATAAATGACGTCACAAAATACATAACGTCACAAAAATAAATGACGTCACAAAATACATAACGTCACAAAAATTAATTACGTCACAAAATACATAACGTCACAAAAATTAATTAAGTCAAAAAATACATAACCTCACAAAAATAAATGACGTCACAAAATACATAACGTCACAAAAATAAATGACGTCACAAAATACATAACGTCACAAAAATAAATGACGTCAAATGTATTTTGTGACGTTATGTATTTTGTGACGTTATTTATTTTTGTGACGTCATTTATTTTTGTGACGTTATGTATTTTGTGACGTCATTTATTTTTGTGAGGTTATGTATTTTTTGGCGTCATTTATTTTTGTGACGTTATGTATTTTGTGACGTAATTAATTTTTGTGACGTCATTTATTTTTGTGACGTTATATATTTTGTGACGTTATGTATTTTGTGACGTAATTAATTTTTGTGACGTCATTTATTTTTGTGACGTTATGTATTTTGTGACGTCATTTATTTTTGTGACGTTAATGACGTCACAATAATTAATTACGTCACAAAATACATAACGTCACAAAAATAAATGACGTCATAAAAATTAATGACGTCACAAAATACATAACGTCACAAAAATAAATAACGTCACAAAATACATAACGTCACAAAAATAAATGACGTCACAAAATACATAACGTCACAAAAATAAATGACGTCACAAAATACATAACGTCACAAAAATAAATGACGTCACAAAAATTAATTAAGTCACAAAATACATAACGTCACAAAAATAAATAACGTCACAAAATACATAACGTCACAAAATACATAACGTTACAAAATAAATGACGTCGCAAAATAAATAAAGTCACAAAAATAAATGACGTCACAAAATACATAACGTCACAAAAATAAATGACGTCACAAAATACACAACGTCACAAAATTAATGACGTCACAAAAATTAATTACGTCACAAAATACATAACGTCACAAAAATTAATTAAGTCAAAAAATACATAACCTCACAAAAATAAATGACGTCACAAAATACATAACGTCACAAAAATAAATGACGTCACAAAATACATAACGTCACAAAAATAAATGACGTCACAAAATACATAACGTCACAAAAATTAATTACGTCACAAAATACATAACGTCACAAAAATTGATTAAGTCAAAAAATACATAACCTCACAAAAATAAATGACGTCACAAAATACATAACGTCACAAAAATAAATGACGTCACAAAATACATAACGTCACAAAAATAAATGACGTCACAAAATACATAACGTCACAAAAATTAATGACGTCACAAAATACATAACGTCACAAAAATAAATGACGTCACAAAATTAATTACGTCACAAAATACATAACGTCACAAAAATAAATGACGTCACAAAATACATAACGTCACAAAAATAAATGACGTCACAAAATACATAACGACACTAAAATAAATGACGTCACAAAATACATAACGTCACAAAAATAAATGACGTCACAAAATACATAACGTCACAAAAATTAATGACGTCACAAAATACATAACGTCACAAAAATAAATGACGTCACAAAATTAATTACGTCACAAAATACATAACGTCACAAAAATAAATGACGTCATAACGTCACAAAAATAAATGACGTCACAAAATTAATTACGTCACAAAATACATAACGTCACAAAAATAAATGACGTCACAAAATACATAACGTCACAAAAATAAATGACGTCACAAAATACATAACGTCACAAAAATTAATTACGTCACAAAATACATAACGTCACAAAAATTGATTAAGTCAAAAAATACATAACCTCACAAAAATAAATGACGTCACAAAATACATAACGTCACAAAAATAAATGACGTCACAAAATACATAACGTCACAAAAATAAATGACGTCACAAAATACATAACGTCACAAAAATTAATGACGTCACAAAATACATAACGTCACAAAAATAAATGACGTCACAATATTAATTACGTCACAAAATACATAACGTCACAAAAATAAATGACGTCACAAAATACATAACGTCACAAAAATAAATGACGTCACAAAATACATAACGTCACTAAAATAAATGACGTCACAAAATACATAACGTCACAAAAATAAATGACGTCACAAAATACATAACGTCACAAAAATTAATGACGTCACAAAATACATAACGTCACAAAAATAAATGACGTCACAAAATTAATTACGTCACAAAATACATAACGTCACAAAAATAAATGACGTCATAACGTCACAAAAATAAATGACGTCACAAAATTAATTACGTCACAAAATACATAACGTCACAAAAATTAATGACGTCACAAAATACATAACGTCACAAAAATAAATGACGTCACAAAATACATAACGTCACAAAAATAAATGACGTCACAAAATACATAACGTCACAAAAATAAATGACGTCACAAAATAAATTACGTCACAAAATACATAACGTCACAAAAATAAATGACGTCACAAAATACATTACGTCACAAAAATAAATGACGTCACAAAAATTAATGACGTCACAAAATACATAACGTCACAAAAATAAATGACGTCACAAAATTAATTACGTCACAAAATACATAACGTCACAAAAATAAATGACGTCACAAAATACATAACGTCACAAAATAAATGACGTCACAAAATACATAACGTCACAAAAATAAATGACGTCACAAAAATAAATGACGTCACAAAATACATAACGTCACAAAAATATATGACGTCACAAAATACATAACGTCACAAAAATTAATGACGTCACAAAATACATAACGTCACAAAAATAAATGACGTCACAAAATACATAACGTCACAAAAATAAATGACGTCACAAAATACATAACGTCACAAAAATAAATGACGTCACAAAATACATAACGTCACTAAAATAAATGACGTCACAAAATACATAACGTCACAAAAATAAATGACTTCACAAAAATTAATGACGTCACAAAATACATAACGTCACAAAAATAAATGACGTCACAAAATTAATTACGTCACAAAATACATAACGTCACAAAAATAAATGACGTCACAAAATACATAACGTCACAAAAATTAATGACGTCACAAAATACATAACGTCACAAAAATAAATGACGTCACAAAATTAATTACGTCACAAAATACATAACGTCACAAAAATAAATGACGTCACAAAATACATAACGTCACAAAAATAAATGGCGTCACAAAAATTAATGACGTCACAAAATACATAACGTCACAAAAATAAATGACGTCACAAAATACATAACGTCACAAAAATAAATGACGTCACAAAATACATAACGTCACAAAAATAAATGACGTCACAAAATACATAACGTCACAAAAATAAATGACGTCACAAAATACATAACGTCACAAAAATAAATGACGTCACAAAATACATAACGTCACAAAAATAAATGACGTCACAAAATACATAACGTCACTAAAATAAATGACGTCACAAAATACATAACGTCACAAAAATAAATGACTTCACAAAAATTAATGACGTCACAAAATACATAACGTCACAAAAATAAATGACGTCACAAAATTAATTACGTCACAAAATACATAACGTCACAAAAATAAATGACGTCACAAAATACATAACGTCACAAAAATTAATGACGTCACAAAATACATAACGTCACAAAAATAAATGACGTCACAAAATTAATTACGTCACAAAATACATAACGTCACAAAAATAAATGACGTCACAAAATACATAACGTCACAAAAATAAATGGCGTCACAAAAATTAATGACGTCACAAAATACATAACGTCACAAAAATAAATGACGTCACAAAATACATAACGTCACAAAAATAAATGACGTCACAAAATACATAACGTCACAAAAATAAATGACGTCACAAAATACATAACGTCACAAAAATAAATGACGTCACAAAATACTTAACGTCACAAAATTAATGACGTCACAATAATTAATTACGTCACAAAATACATAACGTCACAAAAATTAATGACGTCACAAAATTAATTACGTCACAAAATACATAACGTCACAAAAATAAATGACGTCACAAAAATTAATGACGTCACAAAATACATAACGTCACAAAAATAAATGACGTCACAAAATACATAACGTCACAAAAATAAATGACGTCACAAAATACATAACGTCACAAAAATAAATGACGTCACAAAATACATAACGTCAAAAAAATTAATTAAGTCACAAAATACATAACGTCACAAAAATAAATAACGTCACAAAATACATAACGTCACAAAATACATAACGTTACAAAAATAAATGACGTCACAAAAATTAATTACGTCACAAAATACATAACGTCACAAAAGTAAATGACGTCACAAAATACATAACGTCACAAAAAAAATGACGTCACAAAATTAATTACGTCACAAAATACATAACGTCACAAAAATAAATGACGTCACAAAATACATAACGTCACAAAAATTAATAACGTCACAAAATACATAACGTCACAAAAATAAATGACGTCACAAAATTAATTACGTCACAAAATACATAACGTCACAAAAATAAATGACGTCACAAAATACATAACGTCACAAAAATAAATGACGTCACAAAAATTAATGACGTCACAAAATACATAACGTCACAAAAATAAATGACGTCACAAAATACATAACGTCACAAAAATAAATGACGTCACAAAATTAATTACGTCACAAAATACATAACGTCACAAAAATAAATGACGTCACAAAATACATAACGTCACAAAAATAAATGACGTCACAAAATACATAACGACACTAAAATAAATGACGTCACAAAATACATAACGTCACAAAAATAAATGACGTCACAAAATACATAACGTCACAAAAATTAATGACGTCACAAAATACATAACGTCACAAAAATAAATGACGTCACAAAATTAATTACGTCACAAAATACATAACGTCACAAAAATAAATGACGTCATAACGTCACAAAAATAAATGACGTCACAAAATTAATTACGTCACAAAATACATAACGTCACAAAAATAAATGACGTCACAAAATACATAACGTCACAAAAATAAATGACGTCACAAAATACATAACGTCACAAAAATTAATTACGTCACAAAATACATAACGTCACAAAAATTGATTAAGTCAAAAAATACATAACCTCACAAAAATAAATGACGTCACAAAATACATAACGTCACAAAAATAAATGACGTCACAAAATACATAACGTCACAAAAATAAATGACGTCACAAAATACATAACGTCACAAAAATTAATGACGTCACAAAATACATAACGTCACAAAAATAAATGACGTCACAAAATTAATTACGTCACAAAATACATAACGTCACAAAAATAAATGACGTCACAAAATACATAACGTCACAAAAATAAATGACGTCACAAAATACATAACGTCACTAAAATAAATGACGTCACAAAATACATAACGTCACAAAAATAAATGACGTCACAAAATACATAACGTCACAAAAATTAATGACGTCACAAAATACATAACGTCACAAAAATAAATGACGTCACAAAATTAATTACGTCACAAAATACATAACGTCACAAAAATAAATGACGTCATAACGTCACAAAAATAAATGACGTCACAAAATTAATTACGTCACAAAATACATAACGTCACAAAAATTAATGACGTCACAAAATACATAACGTCACAAAAATAAATGACGTCACAAAATACATAACGTCACAAAAATAAATGACGTCACAAAATACATAACGTCACAAAAATAAATGACGTCACAAAATAAATTACGTCACAAAATACATAACGTCACAAAAATAAATGACGTCACAAAATACATTACGTCACAAAAATAAATGACGTCACAAAAATTAATGACGTCACAAAATACATAACGTCACAAAAATAAATGACGTCACAAAATTAATTACGTCACAAAATACATAACGTCACAAAAATAAATGACGTCACAAAATACATAACGTCACAAAATAAATGACGTCACAAAATACATAACGTCACAAAAATAAATGACGTCACAAAAATAAATGACGTCACAAAATACATAACGTCACAAAAATATATGACGTCACAAAATACATAACGTCACAAAAATTAATGACGTCACAAAATACATAACGTCACAAAAATAAATGACGTCACAAAATACATAACGTCACAAAAATAAATGACGTCACAAAATACATAACGTCACAAAAATAAATGACGTCACAAAATACATAACGTCACTAAAATAAATGACGTCACAAAATACATAACGTCACAAAAATAAATGACTTCACAAAAATTAATGACGTCACAAAATACATAACGTCACAAAAATAAATGACGTCACAAAATTAATTACGTCACAAAATACATAACGTCACAAAAATAAATGACGTCACAAAATACATAACGTCACAAAAATTAATGACGTCACAAAATACATAACGTCACAAAAATAAATGACGTCACAAAATTAATTACGTCACAAAATACATAACGTCACAAAAATAAATGACGTCACAAAATACATAACGTCACAAAAATAAATGGCGTCACAAAAATTAATGACGTCACAAAATACATAACGTCACAAAAATAAATGACGTCACAAAATACATAACGTCACAAAAATAAATGACGTCACAAAATACATAACGTCACAAAAATAAATGACGTCACAAAATACATAACGTCACAAAAATAAATGACGTCACAAAATACATAACGTCACAAAAATAAATGACGTCACAAAATACATAACGTCACAAAAATAAATGACGTCACAAAATACATAACGTCACTAAAATAAATGACGTCACAAAATACATAACGTCACAAAAATAAATGACTTCACAAAAATTAATGACGTCACAAAATACATAACGTCACAAAAATAAATGACGTCACAAAATTAATTACGTCACAAAATACATAACGTCACAAAAATAAATGACGTCACAAAATACATAACGTCACAAAAATTAATGACGTCACAAAATACATAACGTCACAAAAATAAATGACGTCACAAAATTAATTACGTCACAAAATACATAACGTCACAAAAATAAATGACGTCACAAAATACATAACGTCACAAAAATAAATGGCGTCACAAAAATTAATGACGTCACAAAATACATAACGTCACAAAAATAAATGACGTCACAAAATACATAACGTCACAAAAATAAATGACGTCACAAAATACATAACGTCACAAAAATAAATGACGTCACAAAATACATAACGTCACAAAAATAAATGACGTCACAAAATACATAACGTCACAAAATTAATGACGTCACAATAATTAATTACGTCACAAAATACATAACGTCACAAAAATTAATGACGTCACAAAATTAATTACGTCACAAAATACATAACGTCACAAAAATAAATGACGTCACAAAAATTAATGACGTCACAAAATACATAACGTCACAAAAATAAATGACGTCACAAAATACATAACGTCACAAAAATAAATGACGTCACAAAATACATAACGTCACAAAAATAAATGACGTCACAAAATACATAACGTCAAAAAAATTAATTAAGTCACAAAATACATAACGTCACAAAAATAAATAACGTCACAAAATACATAACGTCACAAAATACATAACGTTACAAAAATAAATGACGTCACAAAAATTAATTACGTCACAAAATACATAACGTCACAAAAGTAAATGACGTCACAAAATACATAACGTCACAAAAAAAATGACGTCACAAAATTAATTACGTCACAAAATACATAACGTCACAAAAATAAATGACGTCACAAAATACATAACGTCACAAAAATTAATAACGTCACAAAATACATAACGTCACAAAAATAAATGACGTCACAAAATTAATTACGTCACAAAATACATAACGTCACAAAAATAAATGACGTCACAAAATACATAACGTCACAAAAATAAATGACGTCACAAAAATTAATGACGTCACAAAATACATAACGTCACAAAAATAAATGACGTCACAAAATACATAACGTCACAAAAATAAATGACGTCACAAAATACATAACGTCACAAAAATAAATGACGTCACAAAATACATATTGTCACAAAAATAAATGACGTCACAAAATACATAACGTCACAAAATACATAACGTCACAAAAATTAATGACGTCACAAAATACATAACGTCACAAAAATAAATGACGTCACAAAATACATAACGTCACAAAAATTAATTAAGTCACAAAATACATAACGTCACAAAAATAAATAACGTCACAAAATACATAACGTCACAAAATATATAACGTTACAAAAATAAATGACGTCACAAAAATTAATTACGTCACAAAATACATAACGTCACAAAAATAAATGACGTCACAAAATACATAACGTCACAAAAATAAATGACGTCACAAAATACATAACGTCACAAAAATAAATGACGTCACAAAAATAAATGACGTCACAAAATACATAACGTCAGAAAATACATAACGTCACAAAAATAAATGACGTCACAAAAATTAATGACGTCACAAAATACATAACGTCACAAAAATAAATGACGTCACAAAATACATAACGTCACAAAAATTAATTAAGTCAAAAAATACATAACCTCACAAAAATAAATGACGTCACAAAATACATAACGTCACAAAAATAATTGACGTCACAAAATAAATAAAGTCACAAAAATAAATGACGTCACAAAATACATAACGCCACAAAAATAAATGACGTCACAAAATTAATTACGTCACAAAATACATAACGTCAGAAAAATAAATGACGTCACAAAATACATAACGTCACAAAAATAAATGACGTCACAAAATACATAACGTCACAAAAATAAATGACGTCACAAAATTAATTACGTCAAAAAATACATAACGTCACAAAAATAAATGACGTCACAAAAATAAATGACGTCACAAAAATTAATTAAGTCACAAAATACATAACGTCACAAAAATAAATAACGTCACAAAATACATAACGTCACAAAATACATAACGTTACAAAAATAAATGACGTCACAAAATACATAACGTCACAAAAATAAATGACGTCACAAAATACATAACGTCACAAAAATAAATGACGTCACAAAATTAATTACGTCACAAAATACATAACGTCACAAAAATAAATGACGTCACAAAATACATAACGTCACAAAAATAAATGACGTCACAAAAATTAATGACGTCACAAAATACATAACGTCACAAAAATAAATGACGTCACAAAATTAATTACGTCACAAAATACATAACGTCACAAAAATAAATGACGTCACAAAATACATAACGTCACAAAAATTAATGACGTCACAAAATACATAACGTCACAAAAATAAATGACGTCACAAAATTAATTACGTCACAAAATACATAACGTCACAAAAATAAATGACGTCACAAAATACATAACGTCACAAAAATAAATGACGTCACAAAAATTAATGACGTCACAAAATACATAACGTCACTAAAATAAATAACGTCACAAAATTAATTACGTCACAAAATACATAACGTCACAAAAATAAATGACGTCACAAAATACATAACGTCACAAAAATAAATGAAGTCACAAAATACATAACGTCACAAAAATAAATGACGTCACAAAATTAATTACGTCAAAAAATACATAACGTCACAAAAATAAGTGACGTCACAAAATACATAGCGTCACAAAAATAAATGACGTCACAAAAATTAATGACGTCACAAAATACATAACGTCACAAAAATAAATGACGTCACAAAATTAATTACGTCACAAAATACATAACGTCACAAAAATAAATTACGTCACAAAATACTTAACGTCACAAAAATTAATGACGTCACAAAATACATAACGTCACAAAAATAAATGACGTCACAAAATTAATTACGTCACAAAATACATAACGTCACAAAAATAAATGACGTCACAAAATACATAACGTCACAAAAATAAATGACGTCACAAAAATTAATTAAGTCACAAAATACATAACGTCACAAAAATAAATAACGTCACAAAATACATAACGTCACAAAATACATAACGTTACAAAAATAAATGACGTCACAAAATAAATAAAGTCACAAAAATAAATGACGTCACAAAATACATAACGTCACAAAAATAAATGACGTCACAAAATACATAACGTCACAAAATTAATGACGTCACAAAAATTAATTACGTCACAAAATACATAACGTCACAAAAATTAATTAAGTCAAAAAATACATAACCTCACAAAAATAAATGACGTCACAAAATACATAACGTCACAAAAATAAATGACGTCACAAAATACATAACGTCACAAAAATAAATGACGTCACAAAATACATAACGTCACAAAAATTAATGACGTCACAAAATACATAACGTCACAAAAATAAATGACGTCACAAAAAGTAATGACGTCACAAAATACATAACGTCACAAAAATAAATGACGCCACAAAATTAATTACGTCACAAAATACATAACGTCACAAAAATAAATGACGTCACAAAATACATAACGTCACAAAAATTAATGACGTCACAAAATACATAACGTCACAAAAATAAATGACGTCAAATGTATTTTGTGACGTTATGTATTTTGTGACGTTATTTATTTTTGTGACGTCATTTATTTTTGTGACGTTACGTATTTTGTGACGTCATTTATTTTTGTGAGGTTATGTATTTTTTGACGTCATTTATTTTTGTGACGTTATGTATTTTGTGACGTAATTAATTTTTGTGACGTCATTTATTTTTGTGACGTTATATATTTTGTGACGTTATGTATTTTGTGACGTAATTAATTTTTGTGACGTCATTTATTTTTGTGACGTTATGTATTTTGTG
>JAQJVK010000262.1:0-159491 GCA_035578135.1 Flexamia atlantica | reverse complement strand
ACTTAGGTTTTGGAAATATGGGTGATTAAATTAGTCGCTATGCGATGTGCGGACAACGATTTGTCTAAGTTTGACATGAAATATAAAAATAAATACGGAATTGTGGATACATGACGTACACGTAGGGTGATAGAATAGGGCCAGAACTTCTGTATTATACTACCCAAGTTACCGTAAAAACTTGGGTTTTGGAAATATGGCTGATTAAAGTAGTCGCATTGAGATGTGCGGACAGCGATTTGTCAAAGTATGACATGAAAAATAAAATAAATACGGAAGTGTACCAACATGACGTACATATAGGATGATAGAATAGGTCCTGAAATTTAGTACTATACCACCCAAGTTACCGTAAAAACTTAGGTTTTGGAAATATGGCTGATTAAAGTAGTCGCATTGAGATGTGCGAACAGCGATTTGTCTAAGTTTGACATGAAATATAAAAATAAATACGGAATTGTGGATACATGACGTACACATAGGGTGATAGAATAGGACCAGAACTTCCGTATTATACCACCCAAGTTACCGTAAAAACTTAGGTTTTGGAAATATGGGTGATTAAATTAGTCGCTATGCGATGTGCGGACAACGATTTGTCTAAGTTTGACGTGAAATATAAAAATAAATACGGAATTGTGGATACATGACGTACACATAGGGTGATAGAATAGGACCAGAACTTCTGTATTATACCACCCAAGTTACCGTAAAAACTTAGGTTTTGGAAATATGGCTGATTAAAGTAGTCGCATTGAGATGTGCGGACAGCGATTTGTCAAAGTATGACATGAAAAATAAAATAAATACGGAAGTGTGCCAACATGACGTACACATAGGATGATAGAATAGGTCCTGAAATTTAGTATTATACCACCCAAGTTACCTTAAAAACTTAGGTTTTGGAAATATGGGTGATTAAATTAGTCGCTATGCGATGTGCGGACAACGATTTGTCTAAGTTTGACATGAAATATAAAAATAAATACGGAATTGTGGATACATGACGTACACGTAGGGTGATAGAATAGGACCAGAACTTCTGTATTATACCACCCAAGTTACCGTAAAAACTTAGGTTTTGGAAATATGGCTGATTAAAGTAGTCGCATTGAGATGTGCGGACAGCGATTTGTCAAAGTATGACATGAAAAATAAAATAAATACGGAAGTGTGCCAACATGACGTACACATAGGATGATAGAATAGGTCCTGAAATTTAGTATTATACCACACAAGTTACCTTAAAAACTTAGGTTTTGGAAATATGGGTGATTAAATTAGTCGCTATGCGATGTGGGGACAACGATTTGTCGAAGTTTGACACGAAATATAAAAAAAATACGGAGGTGTGCCGACATGACGTACACATAGGATGATAGAATAGGTCCAGAACTTTAGTACTATACCACCCAAGTTACCTTAAAAACTTAGGTTTTGGAAATATGGCTGATTAAAGTAGTCGCATTGAGATGTGCGGACAGCGATTTGTCAAAGTATGACATGAAAAATAAAATAAATACGGAAGTGTGCCAACATGACGTACACATAGGATGATAGAATAGGTCCTGAAATTTAGTATTATACCACCCAAGTTACCTTAAAAACTTAGGTTTTGGAAATATGGGTGATTAAAATAGTCGCATTGAGATGTGCGGACAGCGATTTGTCTAAGTTTTACATGAAATATAAAAATAAATACGGAATTGTGGATACATGACGTACACATAGGATGATAGAATAGGTCCAGAACTTTAGTACTATACCACCCAAGTTACCTTAAAAACTTAGGTTTTGGAAATATGGCTGATTAAAGTAGTCGCATTGAGATGTGCGGACAGCGATTTGTCAAAGTATGACATGAAAAATAAAATAAATACGGAGGTGTGCCAACATGACGTACACATAGGATGATAGAATAGGTCCAGAACTTTAGTACTATACCACCCAAGTTACCGTAAAAACTTAGGTTTTGGAAATATGGGTGATTAAATTAGTCGCTATGCGATGTGCGGACAACGATTTGTCGAAGTTTGACATGAAATATAAAAATAAATACGGAGGTGTGCCAACATTACGTACACGTAGGGTGATAGAATAGGACCAGAACTTCTGTATTATACCACCCAAGTTACCGTAAAAACTTAGGTTTTGGAAATATGGGTGATTAAATTAGTCGCTATGCGATGTGCGGACAACGATTTGTCGAAGTTTGACACGAAATATAAAAAAATACGGAGGTGTGCCAACATGACGTACACATAGGATGATAGAATAGGTCCAGAACTTTAGTACTATACCACCCAAGTTACCTTAAAAACTTAGGTTTTGGAAATACGGGTGATTAAAATAGTCGCTTTGGATGTGTGGACAGTGATCCACCTAAGTTTGACATAAAATATAAAATAAATACGGCAGTGTGTCAGCATGACGTACACGTAGGGTGATGAAATAGGACCAGAACTTCTGTATTATACCACCCAAGTTACCGTAAAAACTTAGGTTTTGGAAATATGGGTGATTAAATTAGTCGCTATGCGATGTGCGGACAACGATTTGTCGAAGTTTGACACGAAATATAAAAAAATACGGAGGTGTGCCAACATGACGTACACATAGGATGATAGAATAGGTCCAGAACTTTAGTATTATACCAACCAAGATACCTTAAATACTTAGGCTTTGGAAATATGGGTGATTAAATTAGTCGCTATGTGATGTATGGACAACGATTTGTCTAGGTTTGACATGAAATATAAAAATAAATACGGAATTGTGGATACATGACGTACACATAGGGTCATAGAATAGGACCAGAACTATAGTATTATACCACTCAGGTTATCCGAAAAACTTAGGTTTTGGAAATATGGGTAATTAAAATAGTCGCTTTGGATGTGTGGACAGCGATCCGCCTAAGTTTGACATGAAATATAAAATAAATACGCGAGTGTGCCAACAAGACGTACACATAGGGTGATAGAATAGGACCAGAACTTCTGTATTATACCACCCAAGTTACCGTAAAAACTTGGGTTTTGGAAATATGGCTGATTAAAGTAGTCGCTTTGCGATGGGCGGACAGTGATTTGTCAAAGTATGACATGAAAATTAAAATAAATACGGAAGTGTGCCAACATGACGTACACATAGGATGATAGAATAGGTCCTGAAATTTAGTATTATACCACCCAAGTTACCTTTAAAACTTAGGTTTTGGAAATATGGGTGATTACATTAGTCGCTATGCGATGTGCGGACAACGATTTGTCTAAGTTTGACATGAAATATAAAAATAAATACGGAATTGTGGATACATGACGTACACATAGGGTGATAGAATAGGACCAGAACTTCTGTATTATACCACCCAAGTTACCGTAAAAACTTAGGTTTTGGAAATATGGGTGATTAAATTAGCCGCTATGCGATGTCCGGACAACGATTTGTCGAAGTTTGAAACGAAATATAAAAAAAATACGGAGGTGTGCCAACATGACGTACACATAGGATGATAGAATAGGTCCAGAACTTTAGTACTATACCACCCAAGTTACCGTAAAAACTTAGGTTTTGGAGATATGGGTGATTAAATTAGTCGCTATGCGATGTGCGGACAACGATTTGTCTAATTTTGAAATGAAATATAAAAATAAATACGGAGGTGTGCCAACTTTACGTACACGTAGGGTGATAGAATAGGACCAGAACTTCTGTATTATACCACCCAAGTTACCGTAAAAACCTAGGTTTTGGAAATATGGCTGATTAAAGTAGTCGCATTGAGATGTGCGGACAGAGATTCGTCGAAGTTTGACACGAAATATAAAAAAAATACGGAGGTGTGCCAACATGACATACACATAGGATGATAGAATAGGTCCAGAACTTTAGTACTATACCACCCAAGTTACCTTAAAAACTTAGGTTTTGGAAATACGGGTGATTAAAATAGTCGCTTTGGATGTGTGGACAGCGATCCACCTAAGTTTGACATAAAATATAAAATAAATACGGCAGTGTGCCAACATTACGTACACGTAGGGTGATAGAATAGGACCAGAACTTCTGTATTATACCACCCAAGTTACCGTAAAAACTTAGGTTTTGGAAATATGGCTGATTAAAGTAGTCGCATTGAGATGTGCGGACAGCGATTTGTCAAAGTATGACATAAAAAATAAAATAAATACGGAAGTGTGCCAACATGACGTACACATAGGATGATAGAATAGGTCCTGAAATTTAGTATTATACCACCCTAATTACCTTAAAAACTTAGGTTTTGGAAATATGGGTGATTAAATTAGTCGCTATGCGATGTGCGGACAACGATTTGTCTAAGTTTGACATGAAATATAAAAATAAATACGGAATTGTGGATACATGACGTACACGTAGGGTGATAGAATAGGACCAGAACTTCTGTATTATACTACCCAAGTTACCGTAAAAACTTGGGTTTTGGAAATATGGCTGATTAAAGTAGTCGCATTGAGATGTGCGGACAGCGATTTGTCAAAGTATGACATGAAAAATAAAATAAATACGGAAGTGTACCAACATGACGTACACATAGGATGATAGAATAGGTCCTGAAATGTAGTACTATACCACCCAAGTTACCGTAAAAACTTAGGTTTTGGAAATATGGCTGATTAAATTAGTCGCATTGAGATGTGCGAACAGCGATTTGTCTAAGTTTGACATGAAATATAAAAATAAATACGGAATTGTGGATACATGACGTACACATAGGGTGATAGAATAGGACCAGAACTTCTGTATTATACCACCCAAGTTACCGTAAAAACTTAGGTTTTGGAAATATGGGTGATTAAATTAGTCGCTATGCGATGTGCGGACAACGATTTGTCTAAGTTTGACGTGAAATATAAAAATAAATACGGAATTGTGGATACATGACGTACACATAGGGTGATAGAATAGGACCAGAACTTCTGTATTATACCACCCAAGTTACCGTAAAAACTTAGGTTTTGGAAATATGGGTGATTAAATTAGTCGCTATGCGATGTGCGGACAACGATTTGTCGAAGTTTGACACGAAATATAAAAAAATACGGAGGTGTGCCAACATGACGTACACATAGGATGATAGAATAGGTCCAGAACTTTAGTACTATACCACCCAAGTTACCTTAAAAACTTAGGTTTTGGAAATACGGGTGATTAAAATAGTCGCTTTGGATGTGTGGACAGTGATCCACCTAAGTTTGACATAAAATATAAAATAAATACGGCAGTGTGTCAGCATGACGTACACGTAGGGTGATGAAATAGGACCAGAACTTCTGTATTATACCACCCAAGTTACCGTAAAAACTTAGGTTTTGGAAATATGGGTGATTAAATTAGTCGCTATGCGATGTGCGGACAACGATTTGTCGAAGTTTGACACGAAATATAAAAAAATACGGAGGTGTGCCAACATGACGTACACATAGGATGATAGAATAGGTCCAGAACTTTAGTATTATACCAACCAAGATACCTTAAATACTTAGGCTTTGGAAATATGGGTGATTAAATTAGTCGCTATGTGATGTATGGACAACGATTTGTCTAGGTTTGACATGAAATATAAAAATAAATACGGAATTGTGGATACATGACGTACACATAGGGTCATAGAATAGGACCAGAACTATAGTATTATACCACTCAGGTTATCCGAAAAACTTAGGTTTTGGAAATATGGGTAATTAAAATAGTCGCTTTGGATGTGTGGACAGCGATCCGCCTAAGTTTGACATGAAATATAAAATAAATACGCGAGTGTGCCAACAAGACGTACACATAGGGTGATAGAATAGGACCAGAACTTCTGTATTATACCACCCAAGTTACCGTAAAAACTTGGGTTTTGGAAATATGGCTGATTAAAGTAGTCGCTTTGCGATGGGCGGACAGTGATTTGTCAAAGTATGACATGAAAATTAAAATAAATACGGAAGTGTGCCAACATGACGTACACATAGGATGATAGAATAGGTCCTGAAATTTAGTATTATACCACCCAAGTTACCTTTAAAACTTAGGTTTTGGAAATATGGGTGATTACATTAGTCGCTATGCGATGTGCGGACAACGATTTGTCTAAGTTTGACATGAAATATAAAAATAAATACGGAATTGTGGATACATGACGTACACATAGGGTGATAGAATAGGACCAGAACTTCTGTATTATACCACCCAAGTTACCGTAAAAACTTAGGTTTTGGAAATATGGGTGATTAAATTAGTCGCTATGCGATGTCCGGACAACGATTTGTCGAAGTTTGAAACGAAATATAAAAAAAATACGGAGGTGTGCCAACATGACGTACACATAGGATGATAGAATAGGTCCAGAACTTTAGTACTATACCACCCAAGTTACCGTAAAAACTTAGGTTTTGGAGATATGGGTGATTAAATTAGTCGCTATGCGATGTGCGGACAACGATTTGTCTAATTTTGAAATGAAATATAAAAATAAATACGGAGGTGTGCCAACTTTACGTACACGTAGGGTGATAGAATAGGACCAGAACTTCTGTATTATACCACCCAAGTTACCGTAAAAACTTAGGTTTTGGAAATATAGGTGATTAAATTAGTCGCTATGCGATGTGCGGACAACGATTTGTCTAAATATGACATGAAATATAATAATAAATACGGAGGTGTGCCAACATTACATACACGTAGGGTGATAGAATAGGACCAGAACTTCTGTATTATACCACCCAAGTTACCGTAAAAACCTAGGTTTTGGAAATATGGCTGATTAAAGTAGTCGCATTGAGATGTGCGGACAGAGATTCGTCGAAGTTTGACACGAAATATAAAAAAAATACGGAGGTGTGCCAACATGACATACACATAGGATGATAGAATAGGTCCAGAACTTTAGTACTATACCACCCAAGTTACCTTAAAAACTTAGGTTTTGGAAATACGGGTGATTAAAATAGTCGCTTTGGATGTGTGGACAGCGATCCACCTAAGTTTGACATAAAATATAAAATAAATACGGCAGTGTGCCAACATTACGTACACGTAGGGTGATAGAATAGGACCAGAACTTCTGTATTATACCACCCAAGTTACCGTAAAAACTTAGGTTTTGGAAATATGGCTGATTAAAGTAGTCGCATTGAGATGTGCGGACAGCGATTTGTCAAAGTATGACATAAAAAATAAAATAAATACGGAAGTGTGCCAACATGACGTACACATAGGATGATAGAATAGGTCCTGAAATTTAGTATTATACCACCCTAATTACCTTAAAAACTTAGGTTTTGGAAATATGGGTGATTAAATTAGTCGCTATGCGATGTGCGGACAACGATTTGTCTAAGTTTGACATGAAATATAAAAATAAATACGGAATTGTGGATACATGACGTACACGTAGGGTGATAGAATAGGACCAGAACTTCTGTATTATACTACCCAAGTTACCGTAAAAACTTGGGTTTTGGAAATATGGCTGATTAAAGTAGTCGCATTGAGATGTGCGGACAGCGATTTGTCAAAGTATGACATGAAAAATAAAATAAATACGGAAGTGTACCAACATGACGTACACATAGGATGATAGAATAGGTCCTGAAATGTAGTACTATACCACCCAAGTTACCGTAAAAACTTAGGTTTTGGAAATATGGCTGATTAAAGTAGTCGCATTGAGATGTGCGAACAGCGATTTGTCTAAGTTTGACATGAAATATAAAAATAAATACGGAATTGTGGATACATGACGTACACATAGGGTGATAGAATAGGACCAGAACTTCTGTATTATACCACCCAAGTTACCGTAAAAACTTAGGTTTTGGAAATATGGGTGATTAAATTAGTCGCTATGCGATGTGCGGACAACGATTTGTCTAAGTTTGACGTGAAATATAAAAATAAATACGGAATTGTGGATACATGACGTACACATAGGGTGATAGAATAGGACCAGAACTTCTGTATTATACCACCCAAGTTACCGTAAAAACTTAGGTTTTGGAAATATGGCTGATTAAAGTAGTCGCATTGAGATGTGCGGACAGCGATTTGTCAAAGTATGACATGAAAAATAAAATAAATACGGAAGTGTGCCAACATGACGTACACATAGGATGATAGAATAGGTCCTGAAATTTAGTATTATACCACCCAAGTTACCTTAAAAACTTAGGTTTTGGAAATATGGGTGATTAAATTAGTCGCTATGCGATGTGCGGACAACGATTTGTCTAAGTTTGACATGAAATTTAAAAATAAATACGGAATTGTGGATACATGACGTACACGTAGGGTGATAGAATAGGACCAGAACTTCTGTATTATACCACCCAAGTTACCGTAAAAACTTAGGTTTTGGAAATATGGCTGATTAAAGTAGTCGCATTGAGATGTGCGGACAGCGATTTGTCAAAGTATGACATGAAAAATAAAATAAATACGGAAGTGTGCCAACATGACGTACACATAGGATGATAGAATAGGTCCTGAAATTTAGTATTATACCACACAAGTTACCTTAAAAACTTAGGTTTTGGAAATATGGGTGATTAAATTAGTCGCTATGCGATGTGGGGACAACGATTTGTCGAAGTTTGACACGAAATATAAAAAAAATACGGAGGTGTGCCGACATGACGTACACATAGGATGATAGAATAGGTCCAGAACTTTAGTACTATACCACCCAAGTTACCTTAAAAACTTAGGTTTTGGAAATATGGCTGATTAAAGTAGTCGCATTGAGATGTGCGGACAGCGATTTGTCAAAGTATGACATGAAAAATAAAATAAATACGGAAGTGTGCCAACATGACGTACACATAGGATGATAGAATAGGTCCTGAAATTTAGTATTATACCACCCAAGTTACCTTAAAAACTTAGGTTTTGGAAATATGGGTGATTAAAATAGTCGCATTGAGATGTGCGGACAGCGATTTGTCTAAGTTTTACATGAAATATAAAAATAAATACGGAATTGTGGATACATGACGTACACATAGGATGATAGAATAGGTCCAGAACTTTAGTACTATACCACCCAAGTTACCTTAAAAACTTAGGTTTTGGAAATATGGCTGATTAAAGTAGTCGCATTGAGATGTGCGGACAGCGATTTGTCAAAGTATGACATGAAAAATAAAATAAATACGGAGGTGTGCCAACATGACGTACACATAGGATGATAGAATAGGTCCAGAACTTTAGTACTATACCACCCAAGTTACCGTAAAAACTTAGGTTTTGGAAATATGGGTGATTAAATTAGTCGCTATGCGATGTGCGGACAACGATTTGTCGAAGTTTGACATGAAATATAAAAATAAATACGGAGGTGTGCCAACATTACGTACACGTAGGGTGATAGAATAGGACCAGAACTTCTGTATTATACCACCCAAGTTACCGTAAAAACTTAGGTTTTGGAAATATGGGTGATTAAATTAGTCGCTATGCGATGTGCGGACAACGATTTGTCGAAGTTTGACACGAAATATAAAAAATACGGAGGTGTGCCAACATGACGTACACATAGGATGATAGAATAGGTCCAGACCTTTAGTACTATACCACCCAAGTTACCTTAAAAACTTAGGTTTTGGAAATACGGGTGATTAAAATAGTCGCTTTGGATGTGTGGACAGTGATCCACCTAAGTTTGACATAAAATATAAAATAAATACGGCAGTGTGTCAGCATGACGTACACGTAGGGTGATGAAATAGGACCCGAACTTCTGTATTATACCACCCAAGTTACCGTAAAAACTAAGGTTTTGGAAATATGGCTGATTAAAGTAGTCGCATTGAGATGTGCGAACAGCGATTTGTCTAAGTTTGACATGAAATATAAAAATAAATACGGAATTGTGGATACATGACGTACACATAGGGTGATAGAATAGGACCAGAACTTCTGTATTATACCACCCAAGTTACCGTAAAAACTTGGGTTTTGGAAATATGGCTGATTAAAGTAGTCGCTTTGCGATGGGCGGACAGTGATTTGTCAAAGTATGACATGAAAATTAAAATAAATACGGAAGTGTGCCAACATGACGTACACATAGGATGATAGAATAGGTCCTGAAATTTAGTATTATACCACCCAAGTTACCTTTAAAACTTAGGTTTTGGAAATATGGGTGATTAAATTAGTCGCTATGCGATGTGCGGACAACGATTTGTCTAAGTTTGACATGAAATATAAAAATAAATACGGAATTGTGGATACATGACGTACACATAGGGTGATAGATTAGGACCAGAACTTCTGTATTATACCACCCAAGTTACCGTAAAAACCTAGGTTTTGGAAATATGGGTGATTAAATTAGTCGCTATGCGATGTCCGGACAACGATTTGTCGAAGTTTGAAACGAAATATAAAAAAAATACGGAGGTGTGCCAACATGACGTACACATAGGATGATAGAATAGGTCCAGAACTTAAGTACTATACCACCCAAGTTACCGTAAAAACTTAGGTTTTGGAGATATGGGTGATTAAATTAGTCGCTATGCGATGTGCGGACAACGATTTGTCTAAGTTTGAAATGAAATATACAAATAAATACGGAGGTGTGCCAACTTTACGTACACGTAGGGTGATAGAATAGGACCAGAACTTTTGTATTATACCACCCAAGTTACCGTAAAAACTTAGGTTTTGGAAATATGGGTGATTAAATTAGTCGCTATGCGATGTGCGGACAACGATTTGTCTAAATATGACATGAAATATAATAATAAATACGGAGGTGTGCCAACATTACATACACGTAGGGTGATAGAATAGGACCAGAACTTCTGTATTATACCACCCAAGTTACCGTAAAAACCTAGGTTTTGGAAATATGGCTGATTAAAGTAGTCGCATTGAGATGTGCGGACAGAGATTTGTCGAAGTTTGACACGAAATATAAAAAAAATACGGAGGTGTGCCAACATGACATACACATAGGATGATAGAATAGGTCCAGAACTTTAGTACTATACCACCCAAGTTACCTTAAAAACTTAGGTTTTGGAAATACGGGTGATTAAAATAGTCGCTTTGGATGTGTGGACAGCGATCCACCTAAGTTTGACATAAAATATAAAATAAATACGGCAGTGTGTCAGCATGACGTACACGTAGGATGAAAGAATAGGACCAGAACTTTAGTACTATACCACCCAAGTTACCGTAAAAACTTAGGTTTTGGAAATATGGCTGATTAAAGTAGTCGCATTGAGATGTGCGAACAGCGATTTGTCTAAGTTTGACATGAAATATAAAAATAAATACGGAATTGTGGATACATGACGTACACATAGGGTGATAGAATAGGACCAGAACTTCTGTATTATACCACCCAAGTTACCGTAAAAACTTAGGTTTTGGAAATATGGGTGATTAAATTAGTCGCTATGCGATGTGCGGACAACGATTTGTCTAAGTTTGACGTGAAATATAAAAATAAATACGGAATTGTGGATACATGACGTACACATAGGGTGATAGAATAGGACCAGAACTTCTGTATTATACCACCCAAGTTACCGTAAAAACTTAGGTTTTGGAAATATGGCTGATTAAAGTAGTCGCATTGAGATGTGCGGACAGCGATTTGTCAAAGTATGACATGAAAAATAAAATAAATACGGAAGTGTGCCAACATGACGTACACATAGGATGATAGAATAGGTCCTGAAATTTAGTATTATACCACCCAAGTTACCTTAAAAACTTAGGTTTTGGAAATATGGGTGATTAAATTAGTCGCTATGCGATGTGCGGACAACGATTTGTCTAAGTTTGACATGAAATTTAAAAATAAATACGGAATTGTGGATACATGACGTACACGTAGGGTGATAGAATAGGACCAGAACTTCTGTATTATACCACCCAAGTTACCGTAAAAACTTAGGTTTTGGAAATATGGCTGATTAAAGTAGTCGCATTGAGATGTGCGGACAGCGATTTGTCAAAGTATGACATGAAAAATAAAATAAATACGGAAGTGTGCCAACATGACGTACACATAGGATGATAGAATAGGTCCTGAAATTTAGTATTATACCACACAAGTTACCTTAAAAACTTAGGTTTTGGAAATATGGGTGATTAAATTAGTCGCTATGCGATGTGGGGACAACGATTTGACGAAGTTTGACACGAAATATAAAAAAAATACGGAGGTGTGCCGACATGACGTACACATAGGATGATAGAATAGGTCCAGAACTTTAGTACTATACCACCCAAGTTACCTTAAAAACTTAGGTTTTGGAAATATGGCTGATTAAAGTAGTCGCATTGAGATGTGCGGACAGCGATTTGTCAAAGTATGACATGAAAAATAAAATAAATACGGAAGTGTGCCAACATGACGTACACATAGGATGATAGAATAGGTCCTGAAATTTAGTATTATACCACCCAAGTTACCTTAAAAACTTAGGTTTTGGAAATATGGGTGATTAAAATAGTCGCATTGAGATGTGCGGACAGCGATTTGTCTAAGTTTTACATGAAATATAAAAATAAATACGGAATTGTGGATACATGACGTACACATAGGATGATAGAATAGGTCCAGAACTTTAGTACTATACCACCCAAGTTACCTTAAAAACTTAGGTTTTGGAAATACGGGTGATTAAAATAGTCGCTTTGGATGTGTGGACAGTGATCCACCTAAGTTTGACATAAAATATAAAATAAATACGGCAGTGTGTCAGCATGACGTACACGTAGGGTGATGAAATAGGACCAGAACTTCTGTATTATACCACCCAAGTTACCGTAAAAACTTAGGTTTTGGAAATATGGCTGATTAAATTAGTCGCTATGCGATGTGCGGACAACGATTTGTCTAAGTTTGACATGAAATATAAAAATAAATACGGAATTGTGGATACATGACGTACACATAGGGTGATAGAATAGGACCAGAACTTCTGTATTATACCACCCAAGTTACCGTAAAAGCTTAGGTTTTGGAAATATGGCTGATTAAAGTAGTCGCATTGAGATGTGCGGACAGCGATTTGTCAAAGTATGACATGAAAAATAAAATAAATACGGAAGTGTGCCAACATGACGTACACATAGGATGATAGAATAGGTCCTGAAATTTAGTATTATACCACCCAAGTTACCTTAAAAACTTAGGTTTTGGAAATATGGGTGATTAAATTAGTCGCTATGCGATGTGCGGACAACGATTTGTCTAAGTTTGACATGAAATATAAAAATAAATACGGAATTGTGGATACATGACGTACACGTAGGGTGATAGAATAGGACCAGAACTTCTGTATTATACCACCCAAGTTACCGTAAAAACTTAGGTTTTGGAAATATGGCTGATTAAAGTAGTCGCATTGAGATGTGCGGACAGCGATTTGTCAAAGTATGACATGAAAAATAAAATAAATACGGAAGTGTGCCAACATGACGTACACATAGGATGATAGAATAGGTCCTGAAATTTAGTACTATACCACCCAAGTTACCTTAAAAACTTAGGTTTTGGAAATATGGCTGATTAAAGTAGTCGCATTGAGATGTGCGGAAAGCGATTTGTCAAAGTATGACATGAAAAATAAAATAAATACGGAAGTGTGCCAACATGACGTACACATAGGATGAGAGAATAGGTCCTGAAATTTAGTATTATACCACCCAAGTTACCTTAAAAACTTAGGTTTTGGAAATATGGGTGATTAAAATAGTCGCATTGAGATGTGCGGACAGCGATTTGTCTAAGTTTTACATGAAATATAAAAATAAATACGGAATTGTGGATACATGACGTACACATAGGGTGATAGGATAGGACCAGAACTTCTGTATTATACCACCCAAGTTACCGTAAAAACTTAGGTTTTGGAAATATGGGTGATTAAAGTAGTCGCATTGAGATGTGCGGACAGCGATTTGTCAAAGTATGACATGAAAAATAAAATAAATACGGAGGTGTGCCAACATGACGTACACATAGGATGATAGAATAGGTCCAGAACTTTAGTACTATACCACCCAAGTTACCGTAAAAACTTAGGTTTTGGAAATATGGGTGATTAAATTAGTCGCTATGCGATGTGCGGACAACGATTTGTCGAAGTTTGACATGAAATATAAAAATAAATACGGAGGTGTGCCAACATTACGTACACGTAGGGTGATAGAATAGGACCAGAACTTCTGTATTATACCACCCAAGTTACCGTAAAAACTTAGGTTTTGGAAATATGGCTGATTAAAGTAGTCGCATTGAGATATGCGGACAGAGATTTGTCGAAGTTTGACACGAAATATAAAAAAATACGGAGGTGTGCCAACATGACGTACACATAGGATGATAGAAAAGGTCCAGAACTTTAGTACTATACCACCCAAGTTACCTTAAAAACTTAGGTTTTGGAAATACGGGTGATTAAAATAGTCGCTTTGGATGTGTGGACAGTGATCCACCTAAGTTTGACATAAAATATAAAATAAATACGGCAGTGTGTCAGCATGACGTACACGTAGGGTGATGAAAAAGGACCAGAACTTCTGTATTATACCACCCAAGTTACCGTAAAAACTAAGGTTTTGGAAATATGGCTGATTAAAGTAGTCGCATTGAGATGTGCGGACAGCGATTTGTCAAAGTATGACATGAAAAATAAAAAAAATACGGAGGTGTGCCAACATGACGTACACATAGGATGATAGAATAGGTCCAGAACTTTAGTATTATACCACCCAAGATACCTTAAATACTTAGGCTTTGGAAATATGGGTGATTAAATTAGTCGCTATGTGATGTATGGACAACGATTTGTCTAGGTTTGACATGAAATATAAAAATAAATACGGAATTGTGGATACATGACGTACACATAGGGTGATAGAATAGGACCAGAACTATAGTATTATACCACTCAGGTTATCCGAAAAACTTAGGTTTTGGAAATATGGGTAATTAAAATAGTCGCTTTGGATGTGTGGACAGCGATCCGCCTAAGTTTGACATGAAATATAAAATACATACGCGAGTGTGCCAACAAGACGTACACATAGGGTGATAGAATAGGACCAGAACTTCTATATTATACCACCGAAGTTACCGTAAAAACTTGGGTTTTGGAAATATGGCTGATTAAAGTAGTCGCTTTGCGATGGGCGGACAGTGATTTGTCAAAGTATGACATGAAAAATAAAATAAATACGGAAGTGTGCCAACATGACGTACACATAGGATGATAGAATAGGTCATGAAATTTAGTATTATACCACCCAAGTTACCTTTAAAACTTAGGTTTTGGAAATATGGGTGATTAAATTAGTCGCTATGCGATGTGCGGACAACGATTTGTCTAAGTTTGACATGAAATATAAAAATAAATACGGAATTGTGGATACATGACCTACACATAGGGTGATAGAATAGGACCAGAACTTCTGTATTATACCACCCAAGTTACCGTAAAAACCTAGGTTTTGGAAATATGGGTGATTAAATTAGTCGCTATGCGATGTGCGGACAACGATTTGTCGAAGTTTGAAACGAAATATAAAAAAAATACGGAGGTGTGCCAACATGACGTACACATAGGATGATAGAATAGGTCCAGAACTTTAGTACTATACCACCCACGTTACCGTAAAAACTTAGGTTTTGGAGATATGGGTGATTAAATTAGTCGCTATGCGATGTGCGGACAACGATTTGTCTAAGTTTGACATGAAATATAAAAATAAATACGGAGGTGTGCCAACTTTACGTACACGTAGGGTGATAGAATAGGACCGGAACTTCTGTATTATACCACCCAAGTTACCGTAAAAACTTAGGTTTTGGAAATATGGCTGATTAAAGTAGTCGCATTGAGATGTGCGGACAGCGATTTGTCAAAGTATGACATGAAAAATAAAATAAATACGGAAGTGTGCCAACATGACGTACACATAGGATGATAGAATAGGTCCTGAAATTTAGTACTATACCACCCAAGTTACCTTAAAAACTTAGGTTTTGGAAATATGGCTGATTAAAGTAGTCGCATTGAGATGTGCGGAAAGCGATTTGTCAAAGTATGACATGAAAAATAAAATAAATACGGAAGTGTGCCAACATGACGTACACATAGGATGAGAGAATAGGTCCTGAAATTTAGTATTATACCACCCAAGTTACCTTAAAAACTTAGGTTTTGGAAATATGGGTGATTAAAATAGTCGCATTGAGATGTGCGGACAGCGATTTGTCTAAGTTTTACATGAAATATAAAAATAAATACGGAATTGTGGATACATGACGTACACATAGGGTGATAGGATAGGACCAGAACTTCTGTATTATACCACCCAAGTTACCGTAAAAACTTAGGTTTTGGAAATATGGGTGATTAAAGTAGTCGCATTGAGATGTGCGGACAGCGATTTGTCAAAGTATGACATGAAAAATAAAATAAATACGGAGGTGTGCCAACATGACGTACACATAGGATGATAGAATAGGTCCAGAACTTTAGTACTATACGACCCAAGTTACCGTAAAAACTTAGGTTTTGGAAATATGGGTGATTAAATTAGTCGCTATGCGATGTGCGGACAACGATTTGTCGAAGTTTGACATGAAATATAAAAATAAATACGGAGGTGTGCCAACATTACGTACACGTAGGGTGATAGAATAGGACCAGAACTTCTGTATTATACCACCCAAGTTACCGTAAAAACTTAGGTTTTGGAAATATGGCTGATTAAAGTAGTCGCATTGAGATATGCGGACAGATATTTGTCGAAGTTTGACACGAAATATAAAAAAATACGGAGGTGTGCCAACATGACGTACACATAGGATGATAGAAAAGGTCCAGAACTTTAGTACTATACCACCCAAGTTACCTTAAAAACTTAGGTTTTGGAAATACGGGTGATTAAAATAGTCGCTTTGGATGTGTGGACAGTGATCCACCTAAGTTTGACATAAAATATAAAATAAATACGGCAGTGTGTCAGCATGACGTACACGTAGGGTGATGAAATAGGACCAGAACTTCTGTATTATACCACCCAAGTTACCGTAAAAACTAAGGTTTTGGAAATATGGCTGATTAAAGTAGTCGCATTGAGATGTGCGGACAGCGATTTGTCAAAGTATGACATGAAAAATAAAAAAAATACGGAGGTGTGCCAACATGACGTACACATAGGATGATAGAATAGGTCCAGAACTTTAGTATTATACCACCCAAGATACCTTAAATACTTAGGCTTTGGAAATATGGGTGATTAAATTAGTCGCTATGTGATGTATGGACAACGATTTGTCTAGGTTTGACATGAAATATAAAAATAAATACGGAATTGTGGATACATGACGTACACATAGGGTGATAGAATAGGACCAGAACTATAGTATTATACCACTCAGGTTATCCGAAAAACTTAGGTTTTGGAAATATGGGTAATTAAAATAGTCGCTTTGGATGTGTGGACAGCGATCCGCCTAAGTTTGACATGAAATATAAAATACATACGCGAGTGTGCCAACAAGACGTACACATAGGGTGATAGAATAGGACCAGAACTTCTATATTATACCACCCAAGTTACCGTAAAAACTTGGGTTTTGGAAATATGGCTGATTAAAGTAGTCGCTTTGCGATGGGCGGACAGTGATTTGTCAAAGTATGACATGAAAAATAAAATAAATACGGAAGTGTGCCAACATGACGTACACATAGGATGATAGAATAGGTCATGAAATTTAGTATTATACCACCCAAGTTACCTTTAAAACTTAGGTTTTGGAAATATGGGTGATTAAATTAGTCGCTATGCGATGTGCGGACAACGATTTGTCTAAGTTTGACATGAAATATAAAAATAAATACGGTATTGTGGATACATGACGTACACATAGGGTGATAGAATAGGACCAGAACTTCTGTATTATACCACCCAAGTTACCGTAAAAACCTAGGTTTTGGAAATATGGGTGATTAAATTAGTCGCTATGCGATGTGCGGACAACGATTTGTCGAAGTTTGAAACGAAATATAAAAAAATACGGAGGTGTGCCAACATGACGTACACATAGGATGATAGAATAGGTCCAGAACTTTAGTACTATACCACCCACGTTACCGTAAAAACTTAGGTTTTGGAGATATGGGTGATTAAATTAGTCGCTATGCGATGTGCGGACAACGATTTTTCTAAGTTTGACATGAAATATAAAAATAAATACGGAGGTGTGCCAACTTTACGTACACGTAGGGTGATAGAATAGGACCAGAACTTCTGTATTATACCACCCAAGTTACCGTAAAAACTTAGGTTTTGGAAATATGGGTGATTAAATTAGTCGCTATGCGATGTGCGGACAACGATTTGTCTAAATATGACATGAAATATAATAATAAATACGGAGGTGTGCCAACATTACATACACGTAGGGTGATAGAATAGGACCAGAACTTTAGTACTATACCACCCAAGTTACCTTAAAAACTTAGGTTTTGGAAATATGGGTGATTAAATTAGTCGCTATGCGATGTGCGGACAACCATTTTTCTAAGTATGACATGAAATATAATAATAAATACGGAGGTGTTCCAACATTACGTACACTTAGGGTGATAGAATAGGACCAGAACTTCTGTATTATACCACCCAAGTTACCGTAAAAACTTAGGTTTTGGAAATATGGGTGATTAAATTAGTCGCTATGCGATGTGCGGACAACGATTTGTCTAAGTTTGACGTGAAATATAAAAATAAATACGGAGGTGTGCCAACATGACGTACACATAGGATGATAGAATAGGTCCAGAACTTTAGTACTATACCACCCAAGTTACCTTAAAAACTTAGGTTTTGGAAATACGGGTGATTAAAATAGACGCTTTGGATGTGTGGACAGTGATCCACCTAAGTTTGACATAAAATATAAAATAAATACGGCAGTGTGTCAGCATGACGTACACGTAGGGTGATGAAATAGGACCAGAACTTCTGTATTATACCACCCAAGTTACCGTACAAACTAAGGTTTTGGAAATATGGCTGATTAAAGTAGTCGCATTGAGATGTGCGGACAGCGATTTGTCAAAGTATGACATGAAAAATAAAAAAAATACGGAGGTGTGCCAACATGACGTACACATAGGATGATAGAATAGGTCCAGAACTTTAGTATTATACCACCCAAGATACCTTAAATACTTAGGCTTTGGAAATATGGGTGATTAAATTAGTCGCTATGTGATGTATGGACAACGATTTGTCTAGGTTTGACATGAAATATAAAAATAAATACGGAATTGTGGATACATGACGTACACATAGGGTGATAGAATAGGACCAGAACTATAGTATTATACCACTCAGGTTATCCGAAAAACTTAGGTTTTGGAAATATGGGTAATTAAAATAGTCGCTTTGGATGTGTGGACAGCGATCCGCCTAAGTTTGACATGAAATATAAAATACATACGCGAGTGTACCAACAAGACGTACACATAGGGTGATAGAATAGGACCAGAACTTCTATATTATACCACCCAAGTTACCGTAAAAACTTGGGTTTTGGAAATATGGCTGATTAAAGTAGTCGCTTTGCGATGGGCGGACAGTGATTTGTCAAAGTATGACATGAAAAATAAAATAAATACGGAAGTGTGCCAACATGACGTACACATAGGATGATAGAATAGGTCCTGAAATTTAGTATTATACCACCCAAGTTACCTTTAAAACTTAGGTTTTGGGAATATGGGTGATTAAATTAGTCGCTATGCGATGTGCGGACAACGATTTGTCTAAGTTTGACATGAAATATAAAAATAAATACGGAATTGTGGATACATGACGTACACATAGGGTGATAGAATAGGACCAGAACTTCTGTATTATACCACCCAAGTTACCGTAAAAACCTAGGTTTTGGAAATATGGGTGATTAAATTAGTCGCTATGCGATGTGCGGACAACGATTTGTCGAAGTTTGAAACGAAATATAAAAAAAAATACGGAGGTGTGCCAACATGACGTACACATAGGATGATAGAATAGGTCCAGAACTTTAGTACTATACGACCCAAGTTACCGTAAAAACTTAGGTTTTGGAAATATGGGTGATTAAATTAGTCGCTATGCGATGTGCGGACAACGATTTGTCGAAGTTTGACATGAAATATAAAAATAAATACGGAGGTGTGCCAACATTACGTACACGTAGGGTGATAGAATAGGACCAGAACTTCTGTATTATACCACCCAAGTTACCGTAAAAACTTAGGTTTTGGAAATATGGCTGATTAAAGTAGTCGCATTGAGATATGCGGACAGAGATTTGTCGAAGTTTGACACGAAATATAAAAAAATACGGAGGTGTGCCAACATGACGTACACATAGGATGATAGAAAAGGTCCAGAACTTTAGTACTATACCACCCAAGTTACCTTAAAAACTTAGGTTTTGGAAATACGGGTGATTAAAATAGTCGCTTTGGATGTGTGGACAGTGATCCACCTAAGTTTGACATAAAATATAAAATAAATACGGCAGTGTGTCAGCATGACGTACACGTAGGGTGATGAAATAGGACCAGAACTTCTGTATTATACCACCCAAGTTACCGTAAAAACTAAGGTTTTGGAAATATGGCTGATTAAAGTAGTCGCATTGAGATGTGCGGACAGCGATTTGTCAAAGTATGACATGAAAAATAAAAAAAATACGGAGGTGTGCCAACATGACGTACACATAGGATGATAGAATAGGTCCAGAACTTTAGTATTATACCACCCAAGATACCTTAAATACTTAGGCTTTGGAAATATGGGTGATTAAATTAGTCGCTATGTGATGTATGGACAACGATTTGTCTAGGTTTGACATGAAATATAAAAATAAATACGGAATTGTGGATACATGACGTACACATAGGGTGATAGAATAGGACCAGAACTATAGTATTATACCACTCAGGTTATCCGAAAAACTTAGGTTTTGGAAATATGGGTAATTAAAATAGTCGCTTTGGATGTGTGGACAGCGATCCGCCTAAGTTTGACATGAAATATAAAATACATACGCGAGTGTGCCAACAAGACGTACACATAGGGTGATAGAATAGGACCAGAACTTCTATATTATACCACCCAAGTTACCGTAAAAACTTGGGTTTTGGAAATATGGCTGATTAAAGTAGTCGCTTTGCGATGGGCGGACAGTGATTTGTCAAAGTATGACATGAAAAATAAAATAAATACGGAAGTGTGCCAACATGACGTACACATAGGATGATAGAATAGGTCATGAAATTTAGTATTATACCACCCAATTTACCTTTAAAACTTAGGTTTTGGAAATATGGGTGATTAAATTAGTCGCTATGCGATGTGCGGACAACGATTTGTCTAAGTTTGACATGAAATATAAAAATAAATACGGAATTGTGGATACATGACGTACACATAGGGTGATAGAATAGGACCAGAACTTCTGTATTATACCACCCAAGTTACCGTAAAAACCTAGGTTTTGGAAATATGGGTGATTAAATTAGTCGCTATGCGATGTGCGGACAACGATTTGTCGAAGTTTGAAACGAAATATAAAAAAATACGGAGGTGTGCCAACATGACGTACACATAGGATGATAGAATAGGTCCAGAACTTTAGTACTATACCACCCACGTTACCGTAAAAACTTAGGTTTTGGAGATATGGGTGATTAAATTAGTCGCTATGCGATGTGCGGACAACGATTTTTCTAAGTTTGACATGAAATATAAAAATAAATACGGAGGTGTGCCAACTTTACGTACACGTAGGGTGATAGAATAGGACCAGAACTTCTGTATTATACCACCCAAGTTACCGTAAAAACTTAGGTTTTGGAAATATGGGTGATTAAATTAGTCGCTATGCGATGTGCGGACAACGATTTGTCTAAATATGACATGAAATATAATAATAAATACGGAGGTGTGCCAACATTACATACACGTAGGGTGATAGAATAGGACCAGAACTTTAGTACTATACCACCCAAGTTACCTTAAAAACTTAGGTTTTGGAAATATGGGTGATTAAATTAGTCGCTATGCGATGTGCGGACAACCATTTTTCTAAGTATGACATGAAATATAATAATAAATACGGAGGTGTGCCAACATTACGTACACGTAGGATGATAGAATAGGTCCAGAACTTTAGTACTATACCACCCAAGTTACCTTAAAAACTTAGGTTTTGGAAATACGGGTGATTAAAATAGACGCTTTGGATGTGTGGACAGTGATCCACCTAAGTTTGACATAAAATATAAAATAAATACGGCAGTGTGTCAGCATGACGTACACGTAGGGTGATGAAATAGGACCAGACCTTCTGTATTATACCACCCAAGTTACCGTACAAACTAAGGTTTTGGAAATATGGCTGATTAAAGTAGTCGCATTGAGATGTGCGGACAGCGATTTGTCAAAGTATGACATGAAAAATAAAAAAAATACGGAGGTGTGCCAACATGACGTACACATAGGATGATAGAATAGGTCCAGAACTTTAGTATTATACCACCCAAGATACCTTAAATACTTAGGCTTTGGAAATATGGGTGATTAAATTAGTCGCTATGTGATGTATGGACAACGATTTGTCTAGGTTTGACATGAAATATAAAAATAAATACGGAATTGTGGATACATGACGTACACATAGGGTGATAGAATAGGACCAGAACTATAGTATTATACCACTCAGGTTATCCGAAAAACTTAGGTTTTGGAAATATGGGTAATTAAAATAGTCGCTTTGGATGTGTGGACAGCGATCCGCCTAAGTTTGACATGAAATATAAAATACATACGCGAGTGTACCAACAAGACGTACACATAGGGTGATAGAATAGGACCAGAACGTCTATATTATACCACCCAAGTTACCGTAAAAACTTGGGTTTTGGAAATATGGCTGATTAAAGTAGTCGCTTTGCGATGGGCGGACAGTGATTTGTCAAAGTATGACATGAAAAATAAAATAAATACGGAAGTGTGCCAACATGACGTACACATAGGATGATAGAATAGGTCCTGAAATTTAGTATTATACCACCCAAGTTACCTTTAAAACTTAGGTTTTGGGAATATGGGTGATTAAATTAGTCGCTATGCGATGTGCGGACAACGATTTGTCTAAGTTTGACATGAAATATAAAAATAAATACGGAATTGTGGATACATGACGTACACATAGGGTGATAGAATAGGACCAGAACTTCTGTATTATACCACCCAAGTTACCGTAAAAACCTAGGTTTTGGAAATATGGGTGATTAAATTAGTCGCTATGCGATGTGCGGACAACGATTTGTCGAAGTTTAAAACGAAATATAAAAAAAAATACGGAGGTGTGCCAACATGACGTACACATAGGATGATAGAATAGGTCCAGAACTTTAGTACTATACCACCCAAGTTACCGTAAAAACTTAGGTTTTGGAGATATGGGTGATTAAATTAGTCGCTATGCGATGTGCGGACAACGATTTGTCTAAGTTTGACATGAAATATAAAAATAAATACGGAGGTGTGCCAACTTTACGTACACGTAGGGTGATAGAATAGGACCAGAACTTCTGTATTATACCACCCAAGTTACCGTAAAAACTTAGGTTTTGGAAATATGGGTGATTAAATTAGTCGCTATGCGATGTGCGGACAACGATTTGTCTAAATATGACATGAAATATAATAATAAATACGGAGGTGTGCCAACATTACATACACGTAGGGTGATAGAATAGGACCAGAACTTTAGTACTATACCACCCATGTTACCTTAAAAACTTAGGTTTTGGAAATATGGGTGATTAAATTAGTCGCTATGCGATGTGCGGACAACCATTTTTCTAAGTATGACATGAAATATAATAATAAATACGGAGGTGTGCCAACATTACGTACACTTAGGGTGATAGAATAGGACCAGAACTTCAGTATTATACCACCCAAGTTACCGTAAAAACTTAGGTTTTGGAAATATGGCTGATTAAAGTAGTCGCATTGAGATGTGCGGACAGAGATTTGTCGAAGTTTGACACGAAATATAAAAAAAATACGGAGATGTGCCAACATGACGTACACATAGGATGATAGAATAGGTCCAGAACTTTAGTACTATACCACCCAAGTTACCTTAAAAACTTAGGTTTTGGAAATACGGGTGATTAAAATAGTCGCTTTGGATGTGTGGACAGCGATCCACCTAAGTTTGACATAAAATATAAAATAAATACGGCAGTGTGTCAGCATGACGTACACGTAGGATGAAAGAATAGGACCAGAACTTTAGTACTATACCACCCAAGTTACCTTAAAAACTTAGGTTTTGGAAATATGGGTGATTAAATTAGTCGCTATGCGATGTGCGGACAACGATTTGTCTAAGTATGACATGAAATATAATAATAAATACGGAGGTGTGCCAACATTACGTACACGTAGGGTGATAATATAGGACCAGAACTTCTGTATTATACCACCCAAGTTACCGTAAAAACTTAGGTTTTGGAAATATGGCTGATTAAAGTAGTCGCATTGAGATGTGCGGACAGAGATTTGTCGAAGTTTGACATGAAAAATAAAATAAATACGGAAGTGTGCCAACATGACGTACACATAGGATGATAGAATAGGTCCTGAAATTTAGTATTATACCACCCAAGTTACCTTAAAAACTTAGGTTTTGGAAATATGGGTGATTAAATTAGTCGCTATGCGATGTGCGGACAACGATTTGTCGAAGTTTGACACGAAATATAAAAAAAAATACGGAGGTGTGCCAACATGACGTACACATAGGATGATAGAATAGGTCCAGAACTTTAATACTATACCACCCAAGTTACCTTAAAAACTTAGGTTTTGGAAATACGGGTGATTAAAATAGTCGCATTGAGATGTGCGGACAGCGATTTGTCTAAGTTTTACATGAAATATAAAAATAAATACGGAATTGTGGATACATGACGTACACATAGGGTGATAGAATAGGACCAGAACTTCTGTATTATACCACCCAAGTTACCGTAAAAACTTAGGTTTTGGAAATATGGGTGATTAAAGTAGTCGCATTGAGATGTGCGGACAGCGATTTGTCAAAGTATGACATGAAAAATAAAATAAATACGGAAGTGTGCCAACATGACGTACACATAGGATGATAGAATAGGTCCTGAAATTTAGTATTATACCACCCACGTTACCTTAAAAACTTAGGTTTTGGATATATGGGTGATTAAAATAGTCGCATTGAGATGTGCGGACAGCGATTTGTCTAAGTTTTACATGAAATATAAAAATAAATACGGAATTGTGGATACATGACGTACACATAGGGTGATAGGATAGGACCAGAACTTCTGTATTATACCACCCAAGTTACCGTAAAAACTTAGGTTTTGGAAATATGGGTGATTAAAGTAGTCGCATTGAGATGTGCGGACAGCGATTTGTCAAAGTATGACATGAAAAATAAAATAAATACGGAGGTGTGCCAACATGACGTACACATAGGATGATAGAATAGGTCCAGAACTTTAGTACTATACCACCCAAGTTACCGTAAAAACTTAGGTTTTGGAAATATGGGTGATTAAATTAGTCGCTATGCGATGTGCGGACAACGATTTGTCGAAGTTTGACATGAAATATAAAAATAAATACGGAGGTGTGCCAACATTACGTACACGTAGGGTGATAGAATAGGACCAGAACTTCTGTATTATACCACCCAAGTTACCGTAAAAACTTAGGTTTTGGAAATATGGCTGATTAAAGTAGTCGCATTGAGATATGCGGACAGAGATTTGTCGAAGTTTGACACGAAATATAAAAAAATACGGAGGTGTGCCAACATGACGTACACATAGGATGATAGAATAGGTCCAGAACTTTAGTACTATACCACCCAAGTTACCTTAAAAACTTAGGTTTTGGAAATACGGGTGATTAAAATAGTCGCTTTGGATGTGTGGACAGTGATCCATCTAAGTTTGACATAAAATATAAAATAAATACGGCAGTGTGTCAGCATGACGTACACGTAGGGTGATGAAATAGGACCAGAACTTCTGTATTATACCACCCAAGTTACCGTAAAAACTAAGGTTTTGGAAATATGGCTGATTAAAGTAGTCGCATTGAGATGTGCGGACAGCGATTTGTCAAAGTATGACATGAAAAATAAAAAAAATACGGAGGTGTGCCAACATGACGTACACATAGGATGATAGAATAGGTCCAGAACTTTAGTATTATACCACCCAAGATACCTTAAATACTTAGGCTTTGGAAATATGGGTGATTAAATTAGTCGCTATGTGATGTATGGACAACGATTTGTCTAGGTTTGACATGAAATATAAAAATAAATACGGAATTGTGGATACATGACGTACACATAGGGTGATAGAATAGGACCAGAACTATAGTATTATACCACTCAGGTTATCCGAAAAACTTAGGTTTTGGAAATATGGGTAATTAAAATAGTCGCTTTGGATGTGTGGACAGCGATCCGCCTAAGTTTGACATGAAATATAAAATACATACGCGAGTGTGCCAACAAGACGTACACATAGGGTGATAGAATAGGACCAGAACTTCTGTATTATACCACCCAAGTTACCGTAAAAACTTGGGTTTTGGAAATATGGCTGATTAAAGTAGTCGCTTTGCGATGGGCGGACAATGATTTGTCAAAGTATGACATGAAAAATAAAATAAATACGGAAGTGTGCCAACATGACGTACACATAGGATGATAGAATAGGTCCTGAAATTTAGTATTATACCACCCAAGTTACCTTTAAAACTTAGGTTTTGGAAATATGGGTGATTAAATTAGTCGCTATGCGATGTGCGGACAACGATTTGTCTAAGTTTGACATGAAATATAAAAATAAATACGGAATTGTGGATACATGACGTACACATAGGGTGATAGAATAGGACCAGAACTTCTGTATTATACCACCCAAGTTACCGTAAAAACCTAGGTTTTGGAAATATGGGTGATTAAATTAGTCGCTATGCGATGTGCGGACAACGATTTGTCGAAGTTTGAAACGAAATATAAAAAAAATACGGAGGTGTGCCAACATGACGTACACATAGGATGATAGAATAGGTCCAGAACTTTAGTACTATACCACCCAAGTTACCGTAAAAACTTAGGTTTTGGAGATATGGGTGATTAAATTAGTCGCTATGCGATGTGCGGACAACGATTTGTCTAAGTTTGACATGAAATATAAAAATAAATACGGAGGTGTGCCAACTTTACGTACACGTAGGGTGATAGAATAGGACCAGAACTTCTGTATTATACCACCCAAGTTACCGTAAAAACTTAGGTTTTGGAAATATGGGTGATTAAATTAGTCGCTATGCGATGTGCGGACAACGATTTGTCTAAATATGACATGAAATATAATAATAAATACGGAGGTGTGCCAACATTACATACACGTAGGGTGATAGAATAGGACCAGAACTTTAGTACTATACCACCCAAGTTACCTTAAAAACTTAGGTTTTGGAAATATGGGTGATTAAATTAGTCGCTATGCGATGTGCGGACAACCATTTTTCTAAGTATGACATGAAATATAATAATAAATACGGAGGTGTGCCAACATTACGTACACTTAGGGTGATAGAATAGGACCAGAACTTCAGTATTATACCACCCAAGTTACCGTAAAAACTTAGGTTTTGGAAATATGGCTGATTAAAGTAGTCGCATTGAGATGTGCGGACAGAGATTTGTCGAAGTTTGACACGAAATATAAAAAAAATACGGAGGTGTGCCAACATGACGTACACATAGGATGATAGAATAGGTCCAGAACTTTAGTACTATACCACCCAAGTTACCTTAAAAACTTAGGTTTTGGAAATACGGGTGATTAAAATAGACGCTTTGGATGTGTGGACAGTGATCCACCTAAGTTTGACATAAAATATAAAATAAATACGGCAGTGTGTCAGCATGACGTACACGTAGGGTGATGAAATAGGACCAGAACTTCTGTATTATACCACCCAAGTTACCGTAAAAACTAAGGTTTTGGAAATATGGCTGATTAAAGTAGTCGCATTGAGATGTGCGGACAGCGATTTGTCAAAGTATGACATGAAAAATAAAAAAAATACGGAGGTGTGCCAACATGACGTACACATAGGATGATAGAATAGGTCCAGAACTTTAGTATTATACCACCCAAGATACCTTAAATACTTAGGCTTTGGAAATATGGGTGATTAAATTAGTCGCTATGTGATGTATGGACAACGATTTGTCTAGGTTTGACATGAAATATAAAAATAAATACGGAATTGTGGATACATGACGTACACATAGGGTGATAGAATAGGACCAGAACTATAGTATTATACCACTCAGGTTATCCGAAAAACTTAGGTTTTGGAAATATGGGTAATTGAAATAGTCGCTTTGGATGTGTGGACAGCGATCCGCCTAAGTTTGACATGAAATATAAAATACATACGCGAGTGTGCCAACAAGACGTACACATAGGGTGATAGAATAGGACCAGAACTTCTATATTATACCACCCAAGTTACCGTAAAAACTTGGGTTTTGGAAATATGGCTGATTAAAGTAGTCGCTTTGCGATGGGCGGACAGTGATTTGTCAAAGTATGACATGAAAAATAAAATAAATACGGAAGTGTGCCAACATGACGTACACATAGGATGATAGAATAGGTCCTGAAATTTAGTATTATACCACCCAAGTTACCTTTAAAACTTAGGTTTTGGAAATATGGGTGATTAAATTAGTCGCTATGCGATGTGCGGACAACGATTTGTCTAAGTTTGACATGAAATATAAAAATAAATACGGAATTGTGGATACATGACGTACACATAGGGTGATAGAATAGGACCAGAACTTCTGTATTATACCACCCAAGTTACCGTAAAAACCTAGGTTTTGGAATATGGGTGATTAAATTAGTCGCTATGCGATGTGCGGACAACGATTTGTCGAAGTTTGAAACGAAATGTAAAAAAAATACGGAGGTGTGCCAACATGACGTACACATAGGATGATAGAATAGGTCCAGAACTTTAGTACTATACCACCCAAGTTACCGTAAAAACTTAGGTTTTGGAGATATGGGTGATTAAATTAGTCGCTATGCGATGTGCGGACAACGATTTGTCTAAGTTTGACATGAAATATAAAAATAAATACGGAGGTGTGCCAACTTTACGTACACGTAGGGTGATAGAAAAGGACCAGAACTTCTGTATTATACCACCCAAGTTACCGTAAAAACTTAGGTTTTGGAAATATGGGTGATTAAATTAGTCGCTATGCGATGTGCGGACAACGATTTGTCTAAATATGACATGAAATATAATAATAAATACGGAGGTGTGCCAACATTACATACACGTAGGGTGATAGAATAGGACCAGAACTTTAGTACTATACCACCCAAGTTACCTTAAAAACTTAGGTTTTGGAAATATGGGTGATTAAATTAGTCGCTATGCGATGTGCGGACAACCATTTTTCTAAGTATGACATGAAATATAATAATAAATACGGAGGTGTGCCAACATTACGTACACTTAGGGTGATAGAATAGGACCAGAACTTCAGTATTATACCACCCAAGTTACCGTAAAAACTTAGGTTTTGGAAATATGGCTGATTAAAGTAGTCGCATTGAGTTGTGCGGACAGAGATTTGTCGAAGTTTGACACGAAATATAAAAAAAATACGGAGGTGTGCCAACATGACGTACACATAGGATGATAGAATAGGTCCAGAACTTTAGTACTATACCACCCAAGTTACCTTAAAAACTTATGTTTTGGAAATACGGGTGATTAAAATAGTCGCTTTGGATGTGTGGACAATGATCCACCTAAGTTTGACATAAAATATAAAATAAATACGGCAGTGTGTCAGCATGACGTACACGTAGGGTGATGAAATAGGACCAGAACTTCTGTATTATACCACCCAAGTTACCGTAAAAACTTAGGTTTTGGAAATATGGCTGATTAAAGTAGTCGCATTGAGATGTGCGGACAGCGATTTGTCAAAGTATGACATGAAAAATAAAATAAATACGGAAGTGTGCCAACATGTCGTACACATAGGATGATAGAATAGGTCCTGAAATTTAGTACTATACCACCCAAGTTACCGTAAAAACTTAAGTTTTGGAAATATGGCTGATTAAAGTAGTCGCATTGAGATGTGCGGACAGCGATTTGTCTAAGTTTGACATGAAATATAAAAATAAATATGGAATTGTGGATACATGACGTACACATAGGGTGATAGAATAGGACCAGAACTTCTGTATTATACCACCCAAGTTACCGTAAAAACTTAGGTTTTGGAAATATGGCTGATTAAATTAGTCGCTATGCGATGTGCGGACAACGATTTGTCGAAGTTTGACACGAAATATAAAAAAAATACGGAGGTGTGCCAACATGACGTACACATAGGATGATAGAATAGGTCCAGAACTTTAGTACTATACCACCCAAGTTACCGTAAAAACTTAGGTTTTGGAAATATGGGTGATTAAATTAGTCGCTATGCGATGTGCGGACAACGATTTGTCGAAGTTTGACATGAAATATAAAAATAAATACGGAGGTGTGCCAACATTACGTACACGTAGGGTGATAGAATAGGACCAGAACTTCTGTATTATACCACCCAAGTTACCGTAAAAACTTAGGTTTTGGAAATATGGCAGATTAAAGTAGTCGTATTGAGATATGCGGACAGAGATTTGTCGAAGTTTGACACGAAATATAAAAAAAATACGGAGGTGTGCCAACATGACGTACACATAGGATGATAGAATAGGTCCAGAACTTTAGTACTATACCACCCAAGTTACCTTAAAAACTTAGGTTTTGGAAATACGGGTGATTAAAATAGTCGCTTTGGATGTGTGGACAGTGATCCACCTAAGTTTGACATAAAATATAAAATAAATACGGCAGTGTGTCAGCATGACGTACACGTAGGGTGATGAAATAGGACCAGAACTTCTGTATTATACCACCCAAGTTACCGTAAAAACTTAGGTTTTGGAAATATAGCTGATTAAAGTAGTCTCATTGAGATGTGCGGACAGCGATTTGTCAAAGTATGACATGAAAAATAAAATAAATACGGAAGTGTGCCAACATGTCGTACACATAGGATGATAGAATAGGTCCTGAAATTTAGTATTATACCACCCAAGTTACCTTAAATACTTAGGCTTTGGAAATATGGGTGATTAAATTAGTCGCTATGTGATGTATGGACAACGATTTGTCTAGGTTTGACATGAAATAAAAAAATAAATACGGAATTGTGGATACATGACGTACATATAGGGTGATAGAATAGGACCAGAACTATAGTATTATACCACTCAGGTTATCCTTAAAACTTAGGTTTTTGAAATATGGGTAATTAAAATAGTCGCTTTGGATGTGTGGACAGCGATCCGCCTAAGTTTGACATGAAATATAAAATAAATACGCGAGTGTGCCAACAAGACGTACACATAGGGTGATAGAATAGGACCAGTAGTTTAGTACTATACCACCCAAGTTACCTTAAAAACTTAGGTTTTGGAAATATGGGTGATTAAATTAGTCGCTATGCGATGTGCGGACAACCATTTTTCTAAGTATGACATGAAATATAATAATAAATACGGAGGTGTGCCAACATTACGTACACTTAGGGTGATAGAATAGGACCAGAACTTCAGTATTATACCACCCAAGTTACCGTAAAAACTTAGGTTTTGGAAATATGGCTGATTAAAGTAGTCGCATTGAGATGTGCGGACAGAGATTTGTCGAAGTTTGACACGAAATATAAAAAAAATACGGAGGTGTGCCAACATGACGTACACATAGGATGATAGAATAGGTCCAGAACTTTAGTACTATACCACCCAAGTTACCTTAAAAACTTAGGTTTTGGAAATACGGGTGATTAAAATAGTCGCTTTGGATGTGTGGACAGCGATCCACCTAAGTTTGACATAAAATATAAAATAAATACGGCAGTGTGTCAGCATGACGTACACGTAGGATGAAAGAATAGGACCAGAACTTTAGTACTATACCACCCAAGTTACCTTAAAAACTTAGGTTTTGGAAATATGGGTGATTAAATTAGTCGCTATGCGATGTGCGGACAACGATTTGTCTAAGTATGACATGAAATATAATAATAAATACGGAGGTGTGCCAACATTACGTACACGTAGGGTGATAATATAGGACCAGAACTTCTGTATTATACCACCCAAGTTACCGTAAAACCTTAGGTTTTGGAAATATGGCTGATTAAAGTAGTCGCATTGAGATGTGCGGACAGAGATTTGTCGAAGTTTGACATGAAAAATAAAATAAATACGGAAGTGTGCCAACATGACGTACACATAGGATGATAGAATAGGTCCTGAAATTTAGTATTATACCACCCAAGTTACCTTAAAAACTTAGGTTTTGGAAATATGGGTGATTAAATTAGTCGCTATGCGATGTGCGGACAACGATTTGTCGAAGTTTGACACGAAATATAAAAAAAATACGGAGGTGTGCCAACATGACGTACACATAGGATGATAGAATAGGTCCAGAACTTTAGTACTAAATCACCCAAGTTACCTTAAAAACGTAGGTTTTGGAAATACGGGTGATTAAAATAGTCACATTGAGATGTGTGGACAGCGATTTGTCTAAGTTTGACATGAAATATAAAAATAAATACGGAATTGTGGATACATGACGTACACATAGGGTGATAGAATAGGACCAGAACTTCTGTATTATACCACCAAAGTTACCGTAAAAACTTAGGTTTTTGAAATATGGGTGATTAAATTAGTCGCTATGCGATGTGCGGACAACGATTTGTCGAAGTTTGACACGAAATATAAAAAAATACGGAGGTGTGCCAACATGACGTACACATAGGATGATAGAATAGGTCCAGAACTTTAGTACTATACCACCCAAGTTACCTTAAAACCTTTGTTTTGGAAATACGGGTGATTAAAATAGTCGCTTTGGATGTGTGGACAGTGATCCACCTAAGTTTGACATAAAATATAAAATAAATACGGCAGTGTGTCAGCATGACGTACACGTAGGGTGATGAAATAGGACCAGAACTTCTGTATTATACCACCCAAGTTACCGTAAAAACTTAGGTTTTGGAAATATGGCTGATTAAAGTAGTCGCATTGAGATGTGCGGACAGCGATTTGTCAAAGTATGACATGAAAAATAAAATAAATACGGAAGTGTGCCAACATGTCGTACACATAGGATGATAGAATAGGTCCTGAAATTTAGTACTATACCACCCAAGTTACCGTAAAAACTTAGGTTTTGGAAATATGGCTGATTAAAGTAGTCGCATTGAGATGTGCGGACAGCGATTTGTCTAAGTTTGACATGAAATATAAAAATAAATATGGAATTGTGGATACATGACGTACACATAGGGTGATAGAATAGGACCAGAACTCCTGTATTATACTACCCAAGTTACCGTAAAAACCTAGGTATTGGAAATATGGGTGATTAAATTAGTCGCTATGCGATGTGCGGACAACGATTTGTCGAAGTTTGACACGAAATATAAAAAAAATACGGAGGTGTGCAAACATGACGTACACATAGGGTGATAATATAGGACCAGAACTTCTGTATTATACCACCCAAGTTACCGTAAAAACTTAGGTTTTGGAAATATGGCTGATTAAAGTAGTCGCATTGAGATGTGCGGACAGAGATTTGTCGAAGTTTGACACGAAATATAAAAAAAATACGGAGGTGTGCCAACATGACGTACACATAGAATGATAGAATAGGTCCAGAACCTTAGTACTATACCACCCACGTTACCGTAAAAACTTAGGTTTTGGAAATATGGCTGATTAAAGTAGTCGCATTGAGATGTGCGGACAACGATTTGTCTAAGTTTGACATGAAATATAAAAATAAATACGGAATTGTGGATACATGACGTACACATAGGGTGATAGAATAGGACCAGAACTTCTGAATTATACCACCCAAGTTACCGTAAAAACTTAGGTTTTGGAAATATGGGTGATTAAATTAGTCGCTATGCGATGTGCGGACAACGATTTGTCTAAGTATGACATGAAATATAATAATAAATACGGAGGTGTGCCAACATTACGTACACGTAGGGTGATAGAATAGGACCAGAACTTCTGTATTATACCACCCAAGTTACCGTAAAAACTTAGGTTTTGGAAATATGGGTGATTAAATTAGTCGCTATGCGATGTGGGGACAACGATTTGTCGAAGTTTGACACGAAATATAAAAAAAATACGGAGGTGTGCCGACATGACGTACACATAGGATGATAGAATAGGTCCAGAACTTTAGTACTATACCACCCAAGTTACCTTAAAAACTTAGGTTTTGGAAATATGGCTGATTAAAGTAGTCGCATTGAGATGTGCGGACAGCGATTTGTCAAAGTATGACATGAAAAATAAAATAAATACGGAAGTGTGCCAACATGACGTACACATAGGATGATAGAATAGGTCCTGAAATTTAGTATTATACCACCCAAGTTACCTTAAAAACTTAGGTTTTGGAAATATGGGTGATTAAAATAGTCGCATTGAGATGTGCGGACAGCGATTTGTCTAAGTTTTACATGAAATATAAAAATAAATACGGAATTGTGGATACATGACGTACACATAGGGTGATAGGATAGGACCAGAACTTCTGTATTATACCACCCAAGTTACCGTAAAAACTTAGGTTTTGGAAATATGGGTGATTAAAGTAGTCGCATTGAGATGTGCGGACAGCGATTTGTCAAAGTATGACATGAATAATAAAATAAATACGGAGGTGTGCCAACATGACGTACACATAGGATGATAGAATAGGTCCAGAACTTTAGTACTATACCACCCAAGTTACCGTAAAAACTTAGGTTTTGGAAATATGGGTGATTAAATTAGTCGCTATGCGATGTGCGGACAACGATTTGTCGAAGTTTGACATAAAATATAAAATAAATACGGCAGTGTGTCAGCATGACGTACACGTAGGGTGATGAAATAGGACCAGAACTTCTGTATTATACCACCCAAGTTACCGTAAAAACTAAGGTTTTGGAAATATGGCTGATTAAAGTAGTCGCATTGAGATGTGCGGACAGCGATTTGTCAAAGTATGACATGAAAAATAAATAAAATACGGAGGTGTGCCAACATGACGTACACATAGGATGATAGAATAGGTCCAGAACTTTAGTATTATACCACCCAAGATACCTTAAATACTTAGGCTTTGGAAATATGGGTGATTAAATTAGTCGCTATGTGATGTATGGACAACGATTTGTCTAGGTTTGACATGAAATATAAGAATAAATACGGAATTGTGGATACATGACGTACACATAGGGTGATAGAATAGGACCAGAACTATAGTATTATACCACTCAGGTTATCCGAAAAACTTAGGTTTTGGAAATATGGGTAATTAAAGTAGTCGCTTTGGATGTGTGGACAGCGATCCGCCTAAGTTTGACATGAAATATAAAATAAATACGCGAGTGTGCCAACAAGACGTACACATAGGGTGATAGAATAGGACCAGAACTTCTGTATTATACCACCCAAGTTACCGCAAAAACTTGGGTTTTGGAAATATGGCTGATTAAAGTAGTCGCTTTGCGATGGGCGGACAGTGATTTGTCAAAGTATGACATGAAAAATAAAATAAATACGGAAGTGTGCCAACATGACGTACACATAGGATGATAGAATAGGTCCTGAAATTTAGTATTATACCACCCAAGTTACCTTTAAAACTTAGGTTTTGGAAATATGGGTGATTAAATTAGTCGCTATGCGATGTGCGGACAACGATTTGTCTAAGTTTGACATGAAATATAAAAATAAATACGGAATTGTGGATACATGACGTACACATAGGGTGATAGAATAGGACCAGAACTTCTGTATTATACCATTCAAGTTACCGTAAAAACCTAGGTTTTGGAAATATGGGTGATTAAATTAGTCGCTATGCGATGTGCGGACAACGATTTGTCGAAGTTTGAAACGAAATATATAAAAAATACGGAGGTGTGCCAACATGACGTACACATAGGATGATAGAAGAGGTCCAGAACTTTAGTACTATACCACCCAAGTTACCGTAAAAACTTAGGTTTTGGAGATATGGGTGATTAAATTAGTCGCTATGCGATGTGCGGACAACGATTTGTCTAAGTTTGACATGAAATATAAAAATAAATACGGAGGTGTGCCAACTTTACGTACACGTAGGGTGATAGAATAGGACCAGAACTTCTGTATTATACCACCCAAGTTACCGTAAAAACTTAGGTTTTGGAAATATGGGTGATTAAATTAGTCGCTATGCGATGTGCGGACAACGATTTGTCTAAATATGACATGAAATATAATAATAAATACGGAGGTGTGCCAACATTACATACACGTAGGGTGATAGAATAGGACCAGAACTTTAGTACTATACCACCCAAGTTACCTTAAAAACTTAGTTTTTGGAAATATGGGTGATTAAATTAGTCGCTATGCGATGTGCGGACAACGATTTTTCTAAGTATGACATGAAATATAATAATAAATACGGAGGTGTGCCAACATTACGTACACTTAGGGTGATAGAATAGGACCAGAACTTCAGTATTATACCACCCAAGTTACCGTAAAAACTTAGGTTTTGGAAATATGGGTGATTAAATTAGTCGCTATGCGATGTGCGGACAACGATTTGTCTAAGTATGACATGAAATATAATAATAAATACGGAGGTGTGCCAACATTACGTACACGTAGGGTGATAATATAGGACCAGAACTTCTGTATTATACCACCCAAGTTACCGTAAAAACTTAGGTTTTGGAAATATGGCTGATTAAAGTAGTCGCATTGAGATGTGCGGACAGAGATTTGTCGAAGTTTGACATGAAAAATAAAATAAATACGGAAGTGTGCCAACATGACGTACACATAGGATGATAGAATAGGTCCTGAAATTTAGTATTATACCACCCAAGTTACCTTAAAAACTTAGGTTTTGGAAATATGGGTGATTAAATTAGTCGCTATGCGATGTGCGGACAACGATTTGTCGAAGTTTGATATGAAATATAAAAATAAATACGGAATTGTGGATACATGACGTACACATAGGGTGATAGAATAGGACCAGAACTTCTGTATTATACCACCCAAGTTACCGTAAAAACTTAGGTTTTGGAAATATGGCTGATTAAAGTAGTCGCATTGAGATGTGCGGACAGAGATTTGTCGAAGTTTGACACGAAATATAAAAAAAATACGGAGGTGTGCCAACATGACGTACACATAGGATGATAGAATAGGTCCAGAACTTTAGTACTATACCACCCAATATACCGTAAAAACTTAGGTTTTGGAAATATGGCTGATTAAAGTAGTCGCATTGAGATGTGCGGACAACGATTTGTCTAAGTTTGACATGAAATATAAAAATAAATACGGAATTGTGGATACATGACGTACACGTAGGATGAAAGAATAGGACCAGAACTTTAGTACTATACCACCCAAGTTACCTTAAAAACCTAGGTATTGGAAATATGGGTGATTAAATTAGTCGCTATGCGATGTGCGGACAACGATTTGTCGAAGTTTGACACGAAATATAAAAAAAATACGGAGGTGTGCAAACATGACGTACACATAGGGTGATAATATAGGACCAGAACTTCTGTATTATACCACCCAAGTTACCGTAAAAACTTAGGTTTTGGAAATATGGCTGATTAAAGTAGTCGCATTGAGATGTGCGGACAGAGATTTGTCGAAGTTTGACACGAAATATAAAAAAAATACGGAGGTGTGCCAACATGACGTACACATAGAATGATAGAATAGGTCCAGAACCTTAGTACTATACCACCCACGTTACCGTAAAAACTTAGGTTTTGGAAATATGGCTGATTAAAGTAGTCGCATTGAGATGTGCGGACAACGATTTGTCTAAGTTTGACATGAAATATAAAAATAAATACGGAATTGTGGATACATGACGTACACATAGGGTGATAGAATAGGACCAGAACTTCTGAATTATACCACCCAAGTTACCGTAAAAACTTAGGTTTTGGAAATATGGGTGATTAAATTAGTCGCTATGCGATGTGCGGACAACGATTTGTCTAAGTATGACATGAAATATAATAATAAATACGGAGGTGTGCCAACATTACGTACACGTAGGGTGATAGAATAGGACCAGAACTTCTGTATTATACCACCCAAGTTACCGTAAAAACTTAGGTTTTGGAAATATGGGTGATTAAATTAGTCGCTATGCGATGTGGGGACAACGATTTGTCGAAGTTTGACACGAAATATAAAAAAAATACGGAGGTGTGCCGACATGACGTACACATAGGATGATAGAATAGGTCCAGAACTTTAGTACTATACCACCCAAGTTACCTTAAAAACTTAGGTTTTGGAAATATGGCTGATTAAAGTAGTCGCATTGAGATGTGCGGACAGCGATTTGTCAAAGTATGACATGAAAAATAAAATAAATACGGAAGTGTGCCAACATGACGTACACATAGGATGATAGAATAGGTCCTGAAATTTAGTATTATACCACCCAAGTTACCTTAAAAACTTAGGTTTTGGAAATATGGGTGATTAAAATAGTCGCATTGAGATGTGCGGACAGCGATTTGTCTAAGTTTTACATGAAATATAAAAATAAATACGGAATTGTGGATACATGACGTACACATAGGGTGATAGGATAGGACCAGAACTTCTGTATTATACCACCCAAGTTACCGTAAAAACTTAGGTTTTGGAAATATGGGTGATTAAAGTAGTCGCATTGAGATGTGCGGACAGCGATTTGTCAAAGTATGACATGAATAATAAAATAAATACGGAGGTGTGCCAACATGACGTACACATAGGATGATAGAATAGGTCCAGAACTTTAGTACTATACCACCCAAGTTACCGTAAAAACTTAGGTTTTGGAAATATGGGTGATTAAATTAGTCGCTATGCGATGTGCGGACAACGATTTGTCGAAGTTTGACATAAAATATAAAATAAATACGGCAGTGTGTCAGCATGACGTACACGTAGGGTGATGAAATAGGACCAGAACTTCTGTATTATACCACCCAAGTTACCGTAAAAACTAAGGTTTTGGAAATATGGCTGATTAAAGTAGTCGCATTGAGATGTGCGGACAGCGATTTGTCAAAGTATGACATGAAAAATAAATAAAATACGGAGGTGTGCCAACATGACGTACACATAGGATGATAGAATAGGTCCAGAACTTTAGTATTATACCACCCAAGATACCTTAAATACTTAGGCTTTGGAAATATGGGTGATTAAATTAGTCGCTATGTGATGTATGGACAACGATTTGTCTAGGTTTGACATGAAATATAAGAATAAATACGGAATTGTGGATACATGACGTACACATAGGGTGATAGAATAGGACCAGAACTATAGTATTATACCACTCAGGTTATCCGAAAAACTTAGGTTTTGGAAATATGGGTAATTAAAGTAGTCGCTTTGGATGTGTGGACAGCGATCCGCCTAAGTTTGACATGAAATATAAAATAAATACGCGAGTGTGCCAACAAGACGTACACATAGGGTGATAGAATAGGACCAGAACTTCTGTATTATACCACCCAAGTTACCGCAAAAACTTGGGTTTTGGAAATATGGCTGATTAAAGTAGTCGCTTTGCGATGGGCGGACAGTGATTTGTCAAAGTATGACATGAAAAATAAAATAAATACGGAAGTGTGCCAACATGACGTACACATAGGATGATAGAATAGGTCCTGAAATTTAGTATTATACCACCCAAGTTACCTTTAAAACTTAGGTTTTGGAAATATGGGTGATTAAATTAGTCGCTATGCGATGTGCGGACAACGATTTGTCTAAGTTTGACATGAAATATAAAAATAAATACGGAATTGTGGATACATGACGTACACATAGGGTGATAGAATAGGACCAGAACTTCTGTATTATACCACCCAAGTTACCGTAAAAACCTAGGTTTTGGAAATATGGGTGATTAAATTAGTCGCTATGCGATGTGCGGACAACGATTTGTCGAAGTTTGAAACGAAATATATAAAAAATACGGAGGTGTGCCAACATGACGTACACATAGGATGATAGAAGAGGTCCAGAACTTTAGTACTATACCACCCAAGTTACCGTAAAAACTTAGGTTTTGGAGATATGGGTGATTAAATTAGTCGCTATGCGATGTGCGGACAACGATTTGTCTAAGTTTGACATGAAATATAAAAATAAATACGGAGGTGTGCCAACTTTACGTACACGTAGGGTGATAGAATAGGACCAGAACTTCTGTATTATACCACCCAAGTTACCGTAAAAACTTAGGTTTTGGAAATATGGGTGATTAAATTAGTCGCTATGCGATGTGCGGACAACGATTTGTCTAAATATGACATGAAATATAATAATAAATACGGAGGTGTGCCAACATTACATACACGTAGGGTGATAGAATAGGACCAGAACTTTAGTACTATACCACCCAAGTTACCTTAAAAACTTAGTTTTTGGAAATATGGGTGATTAAATTAGTCGCTATGCGATGTGCGGACAACGATTTTTCTAAGTATGACATGAAATATAATAATAAATACGGAGGTGTGCCAACATTACGTACACTTAGGGTGATAGAATAGGACCAGAACTTCAGTATTATACCACCCAAGTTACCGTAAAAACTTAGGTTTTGGAAATATGGGTGATTAAATTAGTCGCTATGCGATGTGCGGACAACGATTTGTCTAAGTATGACATGAAATATAATAATAAATACGGAGGTGTGCCAACATTACGTACACGTAGGGTGATAATATAGGACCAGAACTTCTGTATTATACCACCCAAGTTACCGTAAAAACTTAGGTTTTGGAAATATGGCTGATTAAAGTAGTCGCATTGAGATGTGCGGACAGAGATTTGTCGAAGTTTGACATGAAAAATAAAATAAATACGGAAGTGTGCCAACATGACGTACACATAGGATGATAGAATAGGTCCTGAAATTTAGTATTATACCACCCAAGTTACCTTAAAAACTTAGGTTTTGGAAATATGGGTGATTAAATTAGTCGCTATGCGATGTGCGGACAACGATTTGTCGAAGTTTGATATGAAATATAAAAATAAATACGGAATTGTGGATACATGACGTACACATAGGGTGATAGAATAGGACCAGAACTTCTGTATTATACCACCCAAGTTACCGTAAAAACTTAGGTTTTGGAAATATGGCTGATTAAAGTAGTCGCATTGAGATGTGCGGACAGAGATTTGTCGAAGTTTGACACGAAATATAAAAAAAATACGGAGGTGTGCCAACATGACGTACACATAGGATGATAGAATAGGTCCAGAACTTTAGTACTATACCACCCAATATACCGTAAAAACTTAGGTTTTGGAAATATGGCTGATTAAAGTAGTCGCATTGAGATGTGCGGACAACGATTTGTCTAAGTTTGACATGAAATATAAAAATAAATACGGAATTGTGGATACATGACGTACACGTAGGATGAAAGAATAGGACCAGAACTTTAGTACTATACCACCCAAGTTACCTTAAAAACTTAGGTTTTGGAAATATGGGTGATTAAATTAGTCGCTATGCGATGTGCGGACAACGATTTGTCTAAGTATGACATGAAATATAATAATAAATACGGAGGTGTGCCAACATTACGTACACGTAGGAAGATAGAATAGGACCAGAACTTCTGTATTATACCACCCAAGTTACCGTAAAAACTTAGGTTTTGGAAATATGGCTGATTAAAGTAGTCGCATTGAGATGTGCGGACAGAGATTTGTCGAAGTTTGACACGAAATATAAAAAAAATACGGACGTGTGCCAACATGACGTACACATAGGATGATAGAATAGAACCAGAACTTTAGTACTATACCACCCAAGTTACCTTAAAAACTTAGGTTTTGGAAATATGGGTGATTAAATTAGTCGCTATGCGATGTGCGGACAACGATTTGTCTAAGTTTGACATGAAATATAAAAATAAATACGGAATTTTGGATACATGACGTACACATTGGGTGATAGAATAGGATTAGAACTATATTATTATACCACTCAGGTTACCGTCAAAACTTAGGTTTTGGAAATACGGGTGATTAAAATAGTCGCTTTGGATGTGTGGACAGCGATCCACCTAAGTTTGACATAAAATATAAAATAAATACGGCATTGTGTCAGCATGACGTACACGTAGGATGAAAGAATAGGACCAGAACTTTAGTACTATACCACCCAAGTTACCTTAAAAACTTAGGTTTTGGAAATATGGGTGATTAAATTAGTCGCTATGCGATGTGCGGACAACGATTTGTCTAAGTATGACATGAAATATAATAATAAATACGGAGGTGTGCCAACATTACGTACACGTAGGGTGATAGAATAGGACCAGAACTTCTGTATTATACCACCAAAGTTACCGTAAAAACTTAGGTTTTGGAAATATGGCTGATTAAAGTAGTCGCATTGAGATGTGCGGACAGCGATTTGTCAAAGTATGACATGAAAAATAAAATAAATACGGAAGTGTGCCAACATGACGTACACATAGGATGATAGAATAGGTCCAGAACTTTAGTACTATACCACCCAAGTTACCGTAAAAACTTAGGTTTTGGAAATATGGGTGATTAAATTAGTCGCTATGCGATGTGCGGACAACGATTTGTCGAAGTTTGACATGAAATATAAAAATAAATACGGAGGTGTGCCAACATTACGTACACGTAGGGTGATAGAATAGGACCAGAACTTCTGTATAATACCACCCAAGTTACCGTAAAAACTTAGGTTTTGGAAATATGGCTGATTAAAGTAGTCGCATTGAGATATGCGGACAGAGATTTGTCGAAGTTTGACACGAAATATAAAAAAAATACGGAGGTGTGCCAACATGACGTACACATAGGATGATAGAAAAGGTCCAGAACTTTAGTACTATACCACCCAAGTTACCTTAAAAACTTAGGTTTTGGAAATACGGGTGATTAAAATAGTCGCTTTGGATGTGTGGACAGTGATCCACCTAAGTTTGACATAAAATATAAAATAAATACGGCAGTGTGTCAGCATGACGTACAAGTAGTGGCGATGTGGCGTTTCTGGCCCAATCAAACTTTGACAGGCAGTCAATTTTTTGACAGCTACTTCCGGTCACGTGACCGGAAGTGACGTCATCAGCTGTGACGTAGCTGTGACGTGTTGTAGGTGGGTATTTAAAGTTTAAATGCCCTGCTGTGCTGGGTATTTAAATTTTAAATGGCCGGAAGTGTGTCAAGGTCTTTTGGGGATGTTTTTAAAAAAGATCTTGCATTTTCGGAAAATCCGAAAATGCAAGATATTTTCTTTTTTTATTTATTTGTTTTTTTTACAAAAGTATTATTTTACAAGTTAGTAAAGTTTGCTCCCAAATTTGAAAAGTAAGTTGTTGTCGGTGCTGAAAGTTCTTGTTTATTTTCATTCTTCTTGTTGTTGTAAGTTGGCAAAAACACATTTTTTTCGTTTTGATTGTTTGTTGCGTAAAGTTCTAAAGATAAACCAAACCCAGTGGTTATAAGTTGTTTTAGTTCTTCACTAAAAATTTCCAAATCCTTGTAGGTTGTAAGATTGATAGTGTTGTAGTGAATCCCGCGAATGTTGAGAGACATGACTAGAGTTGTTTACTCGACGAGAGGTGTAGCAGGAATGACTATTGCAAAGCCGGTGCTGCAGGTACCTCCGATGGTAGTGGGGGTAGTGGTGGGGGTAATGGCAGGTGTTTGTTTAATCACTTTGAATTTAATCGTTGCCACAATAGACCGAGTCGATGTTGCAATTCTTCTAGTTTATCCAACCGGTTTTTTTGATATGTTTTGCAACTACATTTACAATAGCTGAAAGAATTACATTTTGTACAAGTTTTTCCGTCAACTTGATCTTCAGGTATTCTAAAACATTTTTCTTTGCAACAATAAGTTATAAGTGTTAGATTATTTCTTTTGGATGACATGTTGGTTGTAGCTTGTCTTAAACAGAACTGAGCCTCTCAACGTTAAAGTTTCGTATTTATGTAAAGTATTCGAATAAAATAATCGAATAATACTATCGAATAAAATAATCGAATAATACTATCGATTAAAAGTTCAAGGTCATCCGTTTGAGGTTTTAAAAAAATACAACATATCAGTATATAAAAACATATACTGATATGTTGTTTTTTATCTTTTTATTTAAAACATTTTTTTTACAATGTTATTTTTGTGCGATGTGCAGAGTTAGTTCCGTAGAGTTGTTTCCGCTCATTCCGTGTGACACCAAATATAATGATCCTGGTTGAATTTCCCGCAGATCTTCATTTTGCAGCAACTGGACGAATCGTTTTGGAAGATATACTTGAAACTTTGGTTCATCACCCGGTGTATATGGTGCATCGGATAAAGATGCGACGACTGCGTCTCCATGCGTTGTATCAATTTTCTTCATTTCATGAACAATATAATGTTTCTGTTCTTTTAATTCTGAACATTTCTTGATAATTAGAGTATTTGATTTTGAATGCAAGTTGAATTGTTCAACTAAACATTGGAGAAACTGTTGTGATGCCATCCTTCACAGGAGATGTTGTCTGTTCGGAGTATGGAGTTAGACTGATACTCGGGGTGTGTTGCCTCTTCGTTTATATAACCTTCGGAACCCCCACTACATTCTTCCGTTTGTTGTTGTAAGTAAGCAGCCAAGTGATACGCGTTTTGTAATGCGCATTGAGATTGGTTGTGTTTCGGATTTATTGTAGAAACACAAATATTTCTAGCATCAAAGTGAAATGTTTTGTCCACTTTTATGTTTAAAACTTCTTTGTTTGTGTACTGTCGTATCCAATTCTTTTTTTCCAATCCTCTGGTATATATGTGTGTAAATTGTTTGCAAAAATGAAACATAATTTTGTGTACATTGTTGTACGGTAGGAAACCTTCATACCAATGGATATGATGAAAATTATTTGTTAGCCATCTGTTTGTTATTTTAGCTTTTGACTTTAGTTCATGGACAGAACACGGTGCTTCAAATAAAAATGGGTATGCTACTTGTGTAAGCAAATCCAAAATTACCAATTCTTTTATGATAAATCTATCATCGTTTCCGCGAAATGCTTGAAATTCAATTACACAAGGTTTTGCTGCCATTTCTTCATCCTGTCTGCTCATCATGGTGTCTGCTGATCAACTGTTTTCCACACCACGGTAGGTTAGATATATATATAAACCAGGCCGTACAGTTGTAGGCGCGTTGGTGTATGTTTAACGTGGGCACCATCCCCAGTAGGCCTACCCCACGGTTTATTCTTTTGTTAAATTACATTGTAGTTTTAACCTAGCAAAGTTTCTTCTTCTGTATTATTGTTGTTGTTGGTTTCTTCTTCTGTACTGTTGTTGTTGTTGGTTTCTTCTTCTGTAGCCTCCGTTGCAACTTCAGTAAAAGGTTCAAAGTTTCTTAACTGCCTCCACATTTCCACTTCGTGAGGTATTCTATTAAAGATGGATGTATCTATTGGTCCGTATTGTAAAGTGCTTTCTGGTTGTTTTTCGCATGCATCTACCAGATATTCCTTAATAACAGAGCTTGAAAATACTAATTGTTTCATATACCTGGTAATAGGTGATGTTGCATAGTTTAAAATGTAAAATTCTTCACGTGTTAGAAGAATTTTATTTTCAAATTGTGTCGAGTCTCTAATTCTTACTTGTTGTTGACCACGATGTTTAATAATGTCAATTTCATTGTCACAATCCAAAAGTCGAATGTTAGTTTTTCTTCCAAAGAAACTGTTGGCTAAATAACATTCAATAAGATGTAGATGTTTTAAAAAGGAATCCTAAGCATTTTCTGAAAATAAAACCATCTTTGTTCCATGGCTTAGGATTACTGCGGGAGAGTAGTCTAATGATTTTACCAATCCTATCGACACACTTTTACTCATGCAAGATGAAATAGGATAAAAGATGCGAAGGAAAACTTCAGTTAAAATGTTTGGGGGAATATTTTCTTCAAGTTTTCTTTTCTTTCTTACGTTTGTTTTATTATTTTCCAACTTTTTATTTTGTTTTCCAAACTTTAAAAAGTCATCAATTTCCTTTACAATATTTTCTTCAAAATGTTTATCATCATTTTCCAATAAAGGTGCTGTTTCGGAAACGTCTTGTACAACTGATAAAGAACTCATTTTGTTTATAATGCTGTAGACGATGTTACCCATACAACTGTAGACAGTAAACTAAACAATTTTCGTTCCCGCTCCTGCTTTTATAACCGAGTGGTGGGGGTATTTTTTTTTCCTTTTCATGTTACAAAACTGCTTTTACAATTCCTGTTAAAGGTGTATATGTAACAATTTTGTCATGTAAAATTAAACAATAAGCAGATGTATCTTTGGGTACATTTTGTTCAAATTCCATTTCTATTTTTATATCTACACTGGAAGATTTTACAGATTCGTTTTGTTTTGAACAATCAACTACAACAATCGGATAGTTAGATTTAAATTGGTTTGGCGTTAATAAAGGTGTGTTTGTTTTTCCATAATATGAATTTTGGAATCTTGCGTACATATCGTACAAAACGCTAAACCTGTCTTTTGTAAAGTTTATGTTAAAGTTGTCGTATGGAAAGAATTGAGAGTTTAGAAACACCTTAAAATTTGTAAGTTTGCAATGATCAAATTCACCAGCATGTTTAGTTATTTCGTTTCTTCTTTTTGTTTGTAATCCAAATATTACATATCTTGCCTTTTCCAAATGAGTAGAAGTTTTTACAGTCCATGTATGACGTTGTGTTTCCGGTAAAACCGGATATTCATGAAACTCCCAACTTCTAAATGGTATTACGATATCACGATCTGATTTTAAAGTTCTTAATAATGAAATTCTATTCTGATCGTTTAACCGTACATGCGGTACTCTCCAAACAATCTTGTCTAATTGCATTTTCCATTCTAAAGTAGCTTCCGTTGTTCCATCAGGCGCCATAATAATATCTTTATCGTTTGATGATCTTAACAAAACTAATTCTTGTTTTACGTTTATTATTATCTTTCGGTAATCTTCGGCAAAGCCTAAAAGTAATCTTAAAGGAATGTAAAAGTCAAAATTGCCTGAAGTGTTTGGAGTGATTGTACTGGAATCGGGTGCTACCCATCCTGCGGCGGCCAGCATATTTTTTTCACTCGGTGTTAAAGATGCTAATCCTTTTAATGTACTTGTAATTCCCACCTTTTTTGTTGAATCTACTGTAACTCCGGAAATTTCATATCTTATTTCATCAAACAAATATGCCATGGGGTTATTTATGAACGGAACAGTACTTGCAGTGCTTCCATCTCTTTTTGTTACTCTTCCTTCGATATACAAATAACTTTCACATGGAAGTGTATAAATATCCTGTTGTTGTATGGGAATTCTAATTTCATCATTATTATTTAATTTTGATGAAGCGTAAGGGTTGTGCGTATGATATTCCTTTTCCCATAAGGTTTCGTCGAATGTCGGACCCTGCGCTATATCCAATATTTCCATTATTAATAAGTTTTAATCCAATTTCTTCTAGAAAACGAATGTTATCACTTGTTAATCCTTCTATAGCTGAAGTGCTACTGACTTGTTTACCAGTCAGCTCTTTCTTTTTAAATGATAACCCCATTGTTATACGGTTGATTTTATATGTATTCGTATAGTTATAGGTTCGTCTCTAAAATCAATATGATTTCCGTCTTGATCTAGTATGTTCACCACAATGTCTGAAATAAAACTGGTGTTTAACGGTAGGTACACCAAGTTTTGTGGCTTTTCCACAATTTTAAAACCCGGAGCGACCGTTGGATAGAATGTGTGCAATATATGAGTATTTTCACCATCTCTATAAGAACCATGTATAATATTACATGTAATATCTATACTGTTAACTTTCATTATTGTTACAGTTCTAGCACCTGAATGGTTAATATTAGGTTCTAAAATTTTTGTTGTTTTAGGAAATCCTAATAAACTACCAATTGAATGTTCTTTGCTAAAATCTATATAATATTTAGATTTAATTTCAGCTTTCATAGTATTGTTATTTCCTTTTATTGTTATATTATCTTTTCCCATATGATTTTGTATCGCTTCATTTATATCATCAATTTCATATGCTCCAGTGGGTAAACTAAATACTTGTATATCTGAATATTTGTTTGTATTTTTATCTTTTGTTTTGTAATAATGTATTTTGTCATTAACATTTTCAGTAACGTTGGGAATAGAATTATAAGTTGTTATATCTAATAATGCGGCTTCCCATAATTTATCTTTTTCCAAACGTAACGCAGGGAAAAGAACACTTCGCAAAGTAGATGAAGTTCCAGTTAATGATACTGTATAGGAAGACATCTTAAAGTTGACTAACACTTTTTGTTAAAAAATCTAAACATAAATGTCCACAGATTACCGTATCATCAGGTTGCTCTCTTTTATAATTGTATAGTACATTTTTAGCTGTTTTAAAGTAATATTGTAGTTCTTTTGGTGGTGGAAGATTACCAAAACTATCAAAGTAGTAAATAGTTGATCCTAGTTTCTTATAACATACCCAATGAGTGCCTGATCCTTTACTATTATCTAAATTTACTATTCCGGTTTCATTTTTCCATATTTTAACAGGTAATGCATCTTTCATAAACACTCCTCTAAAAAATGGAATTTTTAAACAAGAAACATAAGTAATTAATTCTTTATCTGTTAATTCTTTATTTGGAATTAGTAATTGTTTTTTTCTGTTTAATACACACGATACGGTCTTAGGTATAATCCTCCTCCTTTTTTTATCATTGACCATATTGTTTGTTTCTTTTTATTTTTACCTGCGGTGGATCGTCGTTTTCTTCTTATATTTCCTCCACGTTTCTTTGCAGGTTTTCTTCTTCTTTTTCCACCTCCTTTCTTCTTTCCACCTCCAAACATCGTTTTACCCTTCATTGCTGCTGATACCGCTAAAGCTGCTGCTTTTTCACCGATACTAGCGTCGCTGGATGTTACTCTTTGCCAAGCTTTTTCAGCAAGTGCTCTATCCGCTATTGATCTATTTTTAGTATCTGCAAACTTTGAATATGCTATATCGTGTTGTTTGCAGGCTTGATCAAGTTTATTTATTCCAAGATCTCCTCTAGCGAGTCTTTTTTTCAATTTTGTTCCAGGACCACAATATTGATAACCTCCTGGTAAATGTAGTTCTACAGGTAATAAATCGATAGCTTTATTAACTATAGCTCCAACCGGCTTAGTAATAAGAGAAAGTGCTGTTGATGCTATTCCTCTTCCTCTCTTTATAACGTGTCGATTATGACTGATGCGTTGAACTTTCAACATGGTCTTTTATAGTGAAAGGAAATGTCGATACTTGTTTATTTTATAAATGCTTTATAATGAATGATGCACTTATCCTTTGACATTGTTTATTTATAAGTATGTTTGTTTATGGGTAAAACATTTTTTTCCAGTTTTGTGGAAGGATTGTATCTTCTTCATCATCATCACCTTTAGAAGTTCTTAAAGTATCATTTTCCTTATTTAAAAAATATTTTTCCATAACATTCTTTTTAACCCAATTTAATTTTTGATCAGATTTTATGGGCTTTATTGTGTTATAAATATCATATAATACTACACTTAAGAGTCTTACAATGTAATTTACATTAACAGCATCAGTAAAATTAATAGGGTCTTTTAAGCTAGTCAATCGCAAGTCTTCACAAAAAAAAGACTGCTTATTTAAATCTTTTCTTAGAAAAAGATTATAGTATATGTGTCCCTTCTGATGCATTTGTGCTACTGTAACTACATCATTGTCTCTTATTCCTTCTGCAACATTGACTAGTGGTTTCCCTTTGCAATCAAAGGCTTGTCGGCCGCCTTCTTGTAATACAGGAACTTGTCCAATTGTTGCTACATCAGTTTCATCCGACCCTTTTTTAACATTAGTAATTATTTTTGCATCAGCATCCCATTTCTTATCTTTTAATTTCATTATTTGACTTATTGTTGCTGCATGTGATTTTGCAGTTCCTTCCTTAACGTTAGTTAACACTTTATTTTTGCAATCAATTGTATTAATATCATGAGTAATACAATGATCTGTAAGATATTGAAGGTTTACAGCATCTTTCATATCTTTAGGGTCTCCAATATCATGTATTACAAAGTTGTAAAAGGAAAATTTATCTGTTTTTTCAGGGATGACTGAATGTAAATACTTTTTTGTAACTGAATCTTGATCATTAATAGGATCTGCTATATTGGCTATTCTAAGATCTTTTGCATCATATACTTTATTATTACTCCTAGGATCATATCGTAAGGTTTGGTTTATGTACCACATTAAATATTCTTTATTTACCGAATCATTCTTATCTATTGGTTTTGGAAGATTTACAATTCTATAAAAATTAGCGTTATACACTTCATTTTGAAGCTTTAAGCTAGGTAATGTTTCACTTCTTAAAGTTTTAAAATTTACCGCATCATTTTCATCTTTTGGATCATTTACAAACTTTAAACGTTTGTTATTTATATCATAATCTCCATCGGATGTTAGTGGTAAACCACCTCTTTTTCCATAAGATCCTGATTTGCTTCCAGTTTCGGAATACCGTCCAAACTTATCCACACTCATGGTTATACTGAATATTTAATCAGTTATACTTGTATTATATATACTCATATTTTTTATGCAATTACTCCTCGATTTCGCAGTTCGCCGACCAAAGCTACCCATTCATTTTCTAAACCACTATGTCCGGCTTGTTTAGCTTCATATATCAACTTCATTCTGTCAACCAATTTGTTTATATCGTTGTAGTATATTATATTAGTATCATACAAGTTTTTTAATAATCCTTTTCCTGATAAACTTGATTGATTTGTTTTTCTTCTTTTATGTAAAATATTTATTTCAGCAGAAGATAATGATTTTCTTTTTATGGGTTCCCTTCTTTTTGGTGGGAAAAGTTTAGCAATAATAGTTTTATATTTTTCTGATGCATTTCTATGAACATTAAAATTTTTAGAATAATTTTTCTTATGCGCATTTGTATCCTCCAATATTTGTTTAAAAATGTTTAAATCCTTTTTAGTATATTTATTAGGTTTCGGCTTAAAAATAAGTTCAAACAATCCTTTTGTACCCTTGTATTGTTTATTATTTATAATAATATTGTCATGTTCGTCTACATCAAGTTTGCTATCTCCAATCATTAGCCCATTTTCTTCTATTCTAGCACCAAAAGTATGATATTTTCGAGTTGGTTGTGCAGAATGTAACATTTTTAATACAAATTGTCTTGCAAGCGGCCCTTTATACGCGATATCCGAGCCCAATTTGCTCAAGTTGGATGGATTAATAGGCTCTTCTTCTTCTTGTTGTTCTTCGCTTGTAGAAAGACCTTCTTTTTCTGTTAAAACATCAGTTTCTTCACCTAGTTCGCTTTCTTCTTCAGTTGTTTCTCCTTGTTGTGTAAAACTTGTATCACTTTCATATTCTTCTTTTTGTTCAAATTTTGAAATGGGTAAAATAGCATCTCCGGAAAAATTAAATGTTGAATGTTTAACATTTTGTCCTAATTGTTTTAATGGCTCAGTAATAGGTTTAAATGTTGATTCCAGAAATTTCTCTCTTTCACTTATTCCTAATCTTAACGCTCTGTTTTTATGTCTAATAGAATCACTAAGTGATTTTATTTCTTTTAATAGCTTTTCCTGATTAACCATGTTTACACCATGAAGACTTGTACGATAATGTTGTTAATTAATGTATTAAAACAAATTTATCAAAACCTATGCGGTAACGACCATCTGTTATAGCTTTATCTTTCATAATTACCAAAAATCCATATTTTTCCGCCCAAGCTTTTCCACAAAGCTCTTTGAATTTATCAAATGACATATCAGCATTTACATGATCGTTGTATATATGTTTTAGGTTTGTATCGTCTTGTTTGAATAAAACTAAAATATTTGCATTGTCTCTAATTAGTTGTTTTGGAATTTTGCTATATGTTTGTCCGATATATATGCTATCAATATTATTATGTCTTCCCATGGCAAAATAGTTTCTAATAGTATCATGATTTTCACTAGATACATCATCAAATACAAATACAGAATACGGCTTAGCCTGGTCTGGTTGCATAACACTGTCACTAGCATTAAATTTGTAATAGTTAACATCGGGCACATCAGTCAGGATCTTTTCCAACAATTGATACTTTGGTTGATGTAAGGACTTTGAAAAAATATATAGGTTATTAAATCGCAATCCTTTTGTGTTTGTAATTAAGTTAAACACAACGTTGGTTTTGCCACAGTTTGAAGGACCGCTGACTATACATCGTACAGTGTTTGGAAATAAACTGCCGTGTTTACCATTGTTGATTTTAACGTTATCTACGGTTAAATCATCAATGTTATTAATATTAAATTTATCTTTATGGTGAACAATCTCCATCTTATTCAAAGGCAGAAGAGTAAATAAGTTGATTTAAAACTAAATCAAATCTTTTATAGGTATCCACGAGTCTTCAGTTTTATCAAACCCCAACCAACGTACTTTAACTTGGTCTTTTTTCCTTTGCAACACCTTTTCAACAAGATAAACATCGCCTACTGTTGACTTTAACAATTCATGTCCGTAAAAACCGCCTTGTAACAAATTTCCTTTGTTATCTTTTAAAATATAAGTTTCCGGTACAGTAGGTTGTACTTTATACACTGTAAAAACTTCGTTTGTCCAATTGGGCAGGTATTTTTTAGTAAACACTCCTTTGTATTTACTAATTCGAACTTTATCATTAACATTAAATTTTCTTGGTTTTCTTTGTTCCGCTTTTGGCTGTGTATTATTTTTAATTCGTTGTAAAACTAGTTTAGCGTTTTTCTTATTCACTTTGTTAGGTGCCATACCGATAGTTCTATGAAACTTGTTGTTGTAATCGCTTATTAATTTTGGTAAGATATCAACCCATACGTAAGAACCTCTTTTCGAAAACATTTTATACATTGCACCTTTTAAGGTTCTATTAAATCTTTCAATTATAGCTGCCTTTTTCTCAGAATTTGTGGAATAATGATTTATGTTATATTTTTTCATTAACAAGGCAAAATGTTTATTAAAAAATTCTTTCCCATCATCAGTTTGTAAATGTTTAATTTTATTTTTATCTCTTTTTATAGCTACTTCCATAGCTTTTGTTATGCTGTTACCAGTTTTGTCTTTTAATGGCAAAGCATCTGCAACTTTAGTAAAACAATTAATAATCGTAAGTATGTATTTAAATCCTTTATTTATTTTACTATGCGGTTGCATTTCAATTAAATCTGCTTGATATAAATCATTTATTCCTTTTACAACAGTATTTCGTCGTGGAAACTTTATTCTTGCAGGTTTATGAAGTTCATTAACAATCTTTTCCTTTAAGTCTATCATGATGATTTTACTAACAAAGTCAAGTTAGTATTGAGTGTTTCTTTTTCTGCATCCGCTTTTATAGTTCAAGGTCATTTCAACATATTTTAAAAAAAGGGGAAATCACAGCGAGCATGCTGTGATTTCCCCTTTTTTTCTTTTTTTTTCTTTTTTTCTTTTTTTATTTTTTTTATTTTTTTCTTTTTTTCTTTTTTTCTTTTTCTTTTTACTCATTGATAGGATTGAGAGAGTAGTGGCCGAATGGTAGAGTGTGAATTTTGTCTGGAAGAATGTGTCGTTTGTCATCATTGGAGCAGAGTGCTTTTTTCACTTCTGTTACGCTGTACAGTTGATGGTTGAAACTTCTGATGGTGTTGAATTTTGCAGTTATAGTCGTTTCTTCAAATAAGCATTGCTTGTAGTGTTCAAAATTTACATTCTTCTTAAGATACAAACTTTTTACTCCCTTAGCTTTTTTAATAATATTGTTTTCTTCTTTATGCAATTGTAGTGAATACAATTTTGACATTAGTGCAATAAGTTCTTTCAGTAAAATTCCATTTGCTTCGTCTTTAAATTTTCCAAGTTTCTTTTTGTTCCGATCATTGTCATAATTTAAATGATCTTTTGGATAGTCACTAAAATCAAATTCATTTTTGTGAACAAATGTTCGAAGATCCAAATACATATCTTCAGTAAGAATCCAGTAGATGAAAGCGTCCGTGTCCATGTAGGCGATTCCGATGTTATCTCTACCGTAGAAGGCGACCATTTTGTTGTAGTGGAAATCGTACATGTGGGTTTTGGAAATATCCAAGATTGACATTCCAACGTACAACGGACGATCCATTTTCACGCTTGTCTTCTTCATAGATACTGCCACAAGGTTTTCATTGATGATAACGGATGTTTCAAAGTTTGGTTTTTGTACAAGTTTTTCTAGTTTTATAGGATCTGTAATTAATTTAACATTTTTGTGTTTTCTTTTGTTTTCCAATGTTTTTCCAAATATCGCATTATTCATTAATTTAAAAAAGTCCTTTTGAAATGTTGATGTTGCAGCTGCTCTTCTTCTGGTGTTTGAATCAATGTACGGTTTTAACCAGCAAGATTGGGAAAATTTTAAAACTCTATGAATTTTGGTTATACGTAAACCCAATTGGAGTGCTTGTTGGACAACCCAAAAGTGAGCTACGTATCTTTGTTTATTTTCAAGAGTCATCATTAATTTTGGATGTTTGCCAATTGGTGAAACTTCTGTTTTTGCAAGGAGCGGAAGATCGTAATGAAAATCATGCAAGTGTTCTGGATATTCAAAGTCACAGTCCAATATGTATCCGGTGTCTCCGTCTTTTGAAATTTGCGAAATATCACCAATAGAGTCTGGATTAACCCATTCAAAGTTTCCAAAAGGAAGTGGATTAGACATGGCCCATCCGTATAAATTGTTGGCATCGAAATATCCTAAGAACACTGATGGTTTTTCTTTATCGTAGTTTGGAAGATATTTGTTGTTAGCTTTAACATGTCTAGTAACACTTTGGGTCAATCCACCTCTAACGCCCGATTCGATCATCAACACCATGTCAATATCTGTTAATAATTGAAGGTTGCACTTTGTTTCTTTTAGCATAGCTTGCCAAGCTAGTCCTGGAGAAGTATAAGAATGAAGAGGGTCTAATCCGTAAGCTTCAAAGCAGGTGTTTCTAAATTCTTCCATCACATCGCAGAGAAGGGTCACATCAAGTTTTACATAAAAGTCAGAATAATCTCCCAGAGTGTTCATTTCCAATTCGTCCCAAACTCTGCATGCGTGTTGATAGTCTTCAGGTGAAATGTCCAAATCGGTAAGTTTACTTTTGAAAGCTTCTGGTGGAGGAAGTGACGTTTCTTGAAATTTATGTAGTCCATCGATGTAATCATACGGGAAAACTCCTTTCCGAAGAACCAAATCCATTTTTTCTGCAGGTACAATTTTGCTTGTTTCTATTAAATTTTGTCTTCTTAAATTTTCAGAAAGTTTCATAAGACTGGAAGGCATAAATCGAAAAGAATCAACAAATCTAAGTTTAATTTTGCCCACCTTTTTTGAAAAGCTTATAAATTTTTCCATAGTTTGTGCTATAACGTCTATTTCACCGTTGTCTCTTGCTAATTCAGGAATGATAAAATGTCCATCGTATCCGCTAAGATTGTGAAAAACCACGGGAATAAAAGATGGTAGTTTGTAGTTGATGTTACATCCGTTGCAAGCTGCACCTCTGTAGGCTCCTGTCAGATGGTCATGGTCGCGAACTTTAACTTTAGTTTCTGTAAATTGATTGTTACACAAATAGCATGTTGTTGTCGAATCATAAAGATAAATTTCTTCCGGTGTCATAGGTGACATAGGAACCACATTGCTATACATTGCTTCCACTTTCCCAGCGATGTCGTATAAATCATCAACAAAGTATCGAGCTGCTTCTTCTCCACGATAGATCTTTGGTGTAGATGTCAAACCATATTCTTGAAGATGTTCTTCAGGCAGAGTGGATTTTACTATTAAACAGTAGCTGTTTGGTTTGTGAAGTTGATACTTTGTTCTGCTTGTAATTTCCTCTCCTTCTTCTTGTTCAAGTGGAAGCAATGAAGATTCAAAATCTGCATACACTACAACGGGGATTCTGTATTGTTGGATAACTTTATCAAATTTTACTTGTGATCTGCTAGGGTGTGGTAATTTAATTCTTACTTCATAGTTTCCATTGCATAATCTTTTATGTTCTGTTAACCATTCTGAACCTCCTCTTCTTAAAGGTTTGTTTACAAAACAGAAACATCTTTTACAAGTTGTTTTTGGTTGTTCACGTTTTGATAACTGTTTGCAAACTAGAGCTTCAAAATCTTTAATATATACATAATGTGAGATATCACCTTTAGTTATAAATAATAAATCAGTATGATCTCTGCGTTCGGTGGGTGTTATACGTAAGGGATAGACATTGTTGGATGAATCTAAGCCAAAGATGTTTACAGATGCAAAAGGATTTTTCTTTTCAAATTTTGATATGTCTTGAATTGAAACAGGATAAGTCATGCCTTGAAGGTTATACATATAGGAAACCTCATCGTATGCTCTACTCGGTCGTTCCACATGATCTTCTACATATTTTGCAAGCATTGCATACTTGAAACATTCAGCATTTTCATTTTGTACATTAACACAAGATTTGGTTACTCGAATCTTCCTTGGCAAAGCAATATAACTACTACCTCTCATTCCATATCCATGTTTATGAACTCTCACATCTAAGCTTGTTATACTTAACAAACTCCATCCAGAACCTCTTCCTTCATGTTCTTGTAATTTTGTTAAAAGTTCTTCAAAACAATCATCCACAATTGAGCTTATATCCGATGCAAACATGATGGTTTTGTTTTTAGTTAAAAATCCTCTTGGTGATGTTTCATTCTGAACATTTGTAAATACAGTATCTAATAATATTCCAAACTTTATAAAATTTAATCTTCTTAGTTCATTCTTCAATGTTTCTGTTACTAATGTTTTTGCTTTCAATATAAATTGTGCTAGTTGCAATTGAGCATTGTCAATCTTAAAATGAGTTACTACACTGCCTGGTAAAGCTCGGGCGTATAATTCCACATCCAAAGATGGTCCGGGTGCGTATTGAATAACACTTGGTCTTGAATTTAGTTGTTGTTGATGGGTAGCCAGCATTTGATCTAATTCTTCCAAATCTTCTTCTTCTGCATTGTTTCTTGTTTCGTTGTTATGGTACACTTCTTTGTGTATTTGTAGTAAGTTTTCATTTTCAAAAGATTCTTCACAACTGATGCAGTAATACATGACGTAGGTGTGCTCTCCACAAAAGTTGCAGTAATAATAAGAACCACTCTTAAACTACCCCTATTTATAGCACTACCCCCACCACTTTTTCTGTATTAAACACAAAAAGTGTTAATAACAGTTAAATTTCTTATATTTCAAAACTCCTAAGTGTCAAGGTCAAATAATGCAAGTTTAAAAAAACATCTAAGTGCCAAATAATGCAGGTATTAAAAAAATCTAAGTGTCAAGGTCAAATAATGAAAGTTTTAGAAAAAATCTAAGTCTCAAGGTCAAATAATGGAAGTTTTAAAAAAATTCTAAGTCTCAAGGTCAAATAATGGAAGTTTTAAAAAATCTAAGTGCCAACGTCAAATAATTTAAGTTCAAAATAATACATATATTATGCGTCGTAAGTGTGATCATCATTGCTGTTGTTTAAATATGTTATTTCCAAATCGTTATCGCTTTCATCTTCCTCCATGTCCGATGCCGGAAACAAACGTCGCCGAACAAGAGCATGTATATATTGTACTGGATCATAGTTAATTGTTACAACATGTGTTAACGGTGTTTCTTCGCCTATTGCTACTGGTACTTCCAAAATATTTTCTTCATCACTTGTAGCATCAGACGTAGCATCGGATGTAGCATCGGATGTAGCATCAGATGTATCTTCTACTGGAATCAAACTATTTTCAAAAATACTTTCGTCATCCGTTAAGTCTTCTGGTTCAACTATTTTATATATTTTTTCACAAATTGTACATCCAAAAGGAAAATTGTTGTCTGTTGGAGGCATTATAAAAGAAACTTGATATTGTAAAATAAATGTTGAAGCAAATGTTTGAAAATTTTTCTAAGTCCGAAAGTATTAATTATTAGGAAGTTTTACAAGTCCAATGTAAAGTAAAAATAAAAAAAGAAGTGTTGTTGCCTGTTTAAACATTTGCAAAAGAATGATAGGTTTGAAAATTTTTCAAAGTCCTAAAATATTAAATATTGAGAAGTTTTAACACTTAAAATATTTACAAATCCAATGTAAAGTAAAGAAAGAAATGTTGTTGCCTGTTGGAACAATGGCAAAAGAATGATGGAAACCAAATCCGCAGTAAGGGTCCTGTGGTTTGGGAGGGGGTAAGCGAGGAGGGGGGATGACCTCAAGCCGATTTGGGGTCCGGGATCTGCGCGTGTGGTTCGGCATCAGTTGCTCGCTAGACAGTGAGGTGGTAACATGTACAGAAGGCGCCCTGAACATTTTATCATTTTTGCTGTTTGGTGAAAATATCTTGGTGTTATTTGTATAATAACATCTTGACGTAGGACTGATTAATTTTAAGGCATGGTAGTTGTTTGTGCTTGTAGATACCCTAGGGTTTGTAGTTTGTTTTTAATTTGCTGGTTTGGTAGTTAGTATTATTTTAAAATCTTTCTTTTACTTACAATATATTTCTGCCTGGAATGTTTAAATTTAAAGTAAAATTTTTGTTTTTAGGAATGTTATATGATATGTTTTTAATACCTTTCTATTCCAATTTCCTTTTTCCAACAAGCTTGTTGAGGGCATTCCCTCTCTTGTCTTGTACTCCTTTTTAGTTAGGGACACCTTTCAATTCCAATTTCCTTTCCTTTTTTCCTTCCATCTTTTGCATGGTAAAACCAATAATGGTAAAACCGGCAACCGCTTTTGTAGTGATTACGCTCACCAAAGCGGGTCACTTACAACCTCTATACGTGCTGGATGGGTAGTTCGCCTACCTCCGGAGTTTCGCTAGACCTCAGTTGTTCTGCGTCGCTAATGGCGAGACACTGGCTCCTTTAGTGTTAGGAAATAAAAAACATATTTGTATAACATTTTTTCCTAAATTTAATTAAACAACTTGCTATTTCAAAATAACATTTTTGTTTTAGCTTAGCGTTGTGCGCTTATGGTGAGGTGTGTGAGTTCGCTTACGTGATGATCACACTGTAATCATGATGTGCAGCGCTGGGCTGTCTAGCTATTTTTTTTAAACTAAATTTTATTTCTTTATTTTTTTATTTTTATTAATTCTTAAACTCTAGGCAGATTGTATTGTAAATTAGCTTTTCTTCTTTTAGGTTTCCGGGGGTGTACGGTTCTGTCAAACCGTACACCCCCATTTTCTTTTTAGTTATCGAATGACCTTGACCTACTTATTTTCAAGGTCAACAAAAAGACTTAGCGAAAATTTCTAAGTCTCAAGGTCATTTATATATAGGTAGATTTAGCTTTTCTTCTGTTAGGTTTCTGAGGTGTACGGTTCTGTAAAACCGTACACCTCCATTTTCTTTTTAATTATTGAATGACCTTGACCTATTTATTTTCAAGGTCAATAGCAGTTAGCGAAAATTTATAAGTGTAAGAAGTAGGTCAAGGTCACCAAAAAATACCCTATGAACGGGGGAATAGACCGCTAAGTAATTCTTTTAGAATTACAAAGTGGTCTATTCCCCCGCTCCTATTTTTTTTATTTCATTTTTACACTAACCTCTCAGTTTTAACAAAAGGAGGTATTTGTTGTGCGCACTGCATAATGTTTGATTTACACAACACATCTTTTACCCTTTTTTAATAATATACGAACATTGTTCTTTTTTAGGACTAGATTGTAAAAAGTAAAAAGTTATTTTGTTATCCCGCTTTTATAAGAAATTAACCCTCCATTGTAAATTTTGAAAATAGGTCAAGGTCATTCAAAAATACCCTATGAGCGGGGGAATAGACCGCTAAGTAATTCTCTTGGAATTACAAAGTGGTCTATTCCCCCACTCCATTTTTTTTTGTCTTGTGTTTAATTTGACCATTTAACTTTATCAGATGGAGATTTTCTTACTAAATAATAATGAACATTACTGATATTTGGAATTTGAAGATTTACTGGTAATTTGAGCAAGTAGAGTTCATCTCAACATCTAAGAACAACATCCCTGTTACTGATCTTTTTTACAAAAACATATTTGTGGTTTAATTTCAATCTGTTGATTTTAATTCTTTTATAGTTTTCAATTTTTTCTGGCAATTCACTTTTGGAAGGTTCAATTTTAACTTTTTTAGAAGGTTGAATTTTTGAAGGTTCACGTTTGTTATGCAAATTACACAATTTTTCACCTACACTACACAACTTCACACACCTTTCACCTTTGTTCGCTCCTTTTTTTAAAATATGAGCACATTGTTCTTTCTTAAAACAGGATTTTCTTAATTTTTGAAGTTTTTGAAGTTTTTCAGAAATTTTTTTAGGAGATTTTTTTGGTGAAGATTTTTTTGGAGAAGGAGATTTTTTCGGTGAAGATTTTTTTGGAGAAGGAGATTTTTGTTTCACAATAGAAACAACAGATGATGATGATGTTCTTGATGACGAGGAAGAAGACCTGGACGAAGACGAAGTGCTTGCCATAGCGCTGGATCCGAAGAAAGTAAAGATTACTCTGTTTACCCTGCCTTTATAACAGCTCACCACCCATTTACCCCCCTCTACTTTTCGACGTCAAAAAAATATTCATCCAAGCTTTCTAACACTGGCAAGGAAACAGTTTCAAAAGGTTGATACAAAATTTCATAAATGTCTTGGTTTAAATTTTGCGAAGTTTGAAGATATTCTTCTATTTCCTGTACAAATTTCTGTTCGAATTGTTGGAATTCTTCTATATCCTGTAAAAATGTCTGTTCGGATTGTTCAAATTCTTGTTGTTCTAAGTTAAATGTTGGTGATTTCAAGTCTTCTTCCAATTTTTTAATGTAATCTATTGCATTTTGAACTATAGATTGTCTGTTAATTTTTTTTTGTTTTTGACTTTCCGGTACAACTAATTTTAATTTTTCAAAAGCTTTTTTTAATCTGTGTTTTCTTCTTTGTTCCCTTCGGTTTCTACTTAATCTTTGATCAATCAGGTATTTTAGGAAAGATTCCATAACGTTTTGTTGATTCAAAATGTAGCAAACTATTAATTCTATAAAGCTTCTATCCGCTCAATATATAGTGGAAACCCGGGGGGAGGGGGAATCACCTTCGCCATCAAGGTGATTGGTACGTATTTAAAGCTTTGAGGTTTGCATAGCCAGACCATAACTATGAGCTCCTTGTACGAGTTGTGTCTGCAGCGTATCTGCACCGATAACCCTATGCTCCGGCATATCAGAAGGGTGTCAGAGCCGCTGCCGCCAATTTTGCAAGGAGAGCTCATTTATGAGCATAAAAGACGATGCGTCTACAAAACCAAAATTTGGTTTGAAGGGCCAAATGTTGGCAGAATATGTGCCGTATGTCACATGGTACGTTTTTTCATTAACTGCATTGTTTATTTTTGTTAACAATATATTTTTTTTTTTAATTTCTTTAAACTAATAATTTTTTTTTTTCAGGCGCTTCCTCTTGCCGGCCCGGGGGACGAGCTTATCGAACTATTGCTTATAGAAGCGGAATAATTGGGTATAAACTACAAATGCCGGCACCTCAAGAAAAATGTCATCTCTGCAATTTCTGCCCCCTGGCAAAATATGAAATTAATTGTATGTGTTTATAAACACATATAATTATGAGAAATTAAATAGGGACGGGGAACAGAGCAGTTTGTGGTCTAACCACTTACTGCTCTGTTCCCCGTTCATAGGGTATCTTCAGATGACCTTGACCCACTTTTAAAACTTTATGGTGGGGAAAATGTATATATAAACCGTGGATTATATGAAGAGGCATCACTTCCCTCACCGATAATCATGGAAAGTTTCCGTATGTTTTACAATGTTTTTTGCACTCCTCAACAACATATTCAATTTATGTTAAATTTAATCCATGTCCTCCAGAATATTAATTTTCTTACGATTAATGTTACTGGGGAAAGAATGGTAAATTTAACATATCAACGTTTATTAGTTACCATCAACCCTTTCGTAGATCCGAATTGGTTTTCAACACTTGAAACATACATTGATACTATGGCTTTTGAACAAGGATTCCATTATCTTTGGGTTGATGTAGATTACATCAACTTTCAAAATGAATCAGATGATGATGGATATGATTCTGCCACATAAAAGTAGACATTAACGGAACTTCTCCCCCTGTCTTTTAGGAAAAAAGAGAGGAACAGTGTTAATTAATAACACTGTTCCTCTCTTTTTTCCGCTTAAAGTTAAATGACCTTGACCTACTTATTTTGAAGGTCAATTGTAACTTAGTGAAAATTTTCTAAGTCCTAAGTAGGTCAAGGTCATTTAAATCTTAGCGGAAGAATGAAAAGAATAGCTACCAACATGCATTGTTGGTATCTATTCTTTTCTTTCCTCCTAGAAAACCCCTTTAGTCCGTGTCAACTTTGATGTGAATTTTTGTACAAAATTGTACATAATAAAGGACCCATGTTTCGAGTCCTTCGTAATCCATAGAATCCGAAGTGCAACAGATTTTTGTACCGTCTGCTTTAACAGCTTCAAGTACTCCACTAATACACTTCAGATTGCTATGATACGTTCTTATGTACCATAGTACTTTTTTGGCTTCGACAAAGTTGTGCACAGCACTAAAGATCATGAGGGATTCCATGGCAAATGTAACCACAAGACTACAGCACACCTTATATATATACTGTGAGCCCAAGGCTATAGCCTCGATTTTTGAGTTTTTGCGTCATAACTTTTATACCGTTGGTTTTATCAAAAAATGTTACTGGACCTTTTTTGTTTGTCTTTTAATTTCGCTTAATTTGACTACCCGCACGATAGATTTGGAGCATTTTTGTTATATCCACTGCCTATAGCCTCGATTTTTGAGTTTTTGCGTCATACATAACTTTTATACCGTTGGTTTAATCAAAAAATGTTACTGGACCTTTTTTGTTTGTCTTTTAATTCTGCTTAATTTGACTACCCGCACGATAGATTTGGAGCATTTTTGTTATATCCACTGCCTATAGCCTCGATTTTTGAGTTTTTGCGTCATAACTTTTATACCGTTGGTTTAATCAAAAAATGTTACTGGACCTTTTTTGTTTGTCTTTTAATTCCGCTTAATTTGACTACCCGCACGATGGATTTGGAGCATTTTTGTTATATCCACTGCCATCGTGTACGGCGACGCAGTTCTAAAGTTGAACGGCGACGAAATCAAGTAACCGGTTTTGCCGAAGGGGGGAGGGGGGTTTCCGCGGGAGGGGGGGAGGGGGGGGGAGGGGGGGGGAGGGGGGGGAGGGGGGGGAGGGGGGGAGGGGGGGGAGGGGGGGAGGGGGGGGAGGGGGGGGAGGGGGGGGGAGGGGGGGGGATATAACAAAAAATGCTCCAAATCTATCGTGCGGGTACTCAAATTAAGCGGAATTAAAAGACAAACAAAAAAGGTCCAGTAACATTTTTTGATTAAACCAACGGTATAAAAGTTATGACGCAAAAACTCAAAAATATTAATAACCAACGCGAAAACTAAACTCACCATCAACAAAATTAAAACATTTACAAAAACCCAAATGTTAAAAATAATAATTATTTAATAAAAGATACAACACAAAACTAAAATCTTAGGTTATTTAAAACTTTAACAAAATATTTAAGTCTCAAAAGTAGAGTTTTAAAATCAATCAATATATAAGTCAAACAAGTAAGTCTTTTGAAATTAAAATATCTAAGTCTAAAAAATAGATCATTTAAAATAATTCTAAGTCCGAAAGTAGAACAATCAAAACTAGGTCAAGGTCATTTAAAAATTATAAAAAAAGGGGGGTGGGGAAGCGTGGGGTCCCTACCTTATTCTACTACTTTATTTCTATACTACTTTATTATAACTTATGCTACCCCTTAAATGCTATCATGCATGCGGTTACGGTGTGATCATCACGTAAGCGAACTCACACACCTCACCGCCCTATCATATCTTAACCCCTACCTAACGTTCCCCCTATTCTATCTTATACTATGTAATATTACAGTTACGGTGTGATCATCACGTAAGCGAACTCACACACCTCCCTATAATATTACACCTAACTTAATATTACAGTTACGGTGTGATCATCACGTAAGCGAACTCACACACCTCACCGTAATATTAACCCTGACAATTAAACCACGCAGGAAATGGAAAGGTAGGTGGATTGCCATTGCGACCGACTATTATAGGAGGGCGCCTCTCCCACAATAGCCGAACGCAGTGTGTGCTTGACATAAGCCACCCCACACACCATGGCGAACATTACGTTACAGCATAACCCTCCACGTAAGCGGACCAGTTACACCTTCACCGTAATGCCAAAGAGAAACGTTGCGCGCTTGCTTATATCAGCGAGCTCGAGACTCGACCTCGCTAGCGAGCCTTGACTAGTAGGTCAACGTGTCGCTCTGCCGAGGCCGGTAGCCTTGGCCGGGTCGCTAGCCACCGCTCTCACAACTTCGTCTGGCCTACTTGGACCTGGTCACTACCTTGACTACAAGGTTGTTGTGTGCCTACTTGGACCTGGTCACTACCTTGACTACAAGGTTGTTGTGTCTGCTGCCTATAAGAACCCCATTCGCCCGCCTTGTGTTATTCTGCCACTCGCCACCATCGCTGTTACTATCCATTCCCACGTTTTTTCTATTTCATTATATCCATTTTATTATTTCCTTTATCTAATTATGGACTCCTCATCTGCCTCTTCATCCTGCCCTATTCTTCTGGGTCTGCTCAAGAAACCTCTGATGAAGCAACATTCCATCCCGGTATCGATCAGCCTTTCTGCAATCAACGATTTTATTCCGCAAAAATCTTCTACTCCCGTCCTCTCCTCCTCCATTAACGAAATAATAGCTGATGCTGTTAATGAAGATCAACCCCAATTATTTCAGAATCCCACACCAGTTACAGAAACATCAACGCCGCAAATTGAAGAGATTCCGATCGCTCCAATTTGTGACGACATTTTAACTGAAGACTGGATGGAGTTGTGCGGACTGCACCCTTCTTCTACCCCCCAACAAATTCAACCCGCACCAATCAAAGAAACCCCCACCCCCCAAACAATTCATCCCGCACCAGTAAAGAACATCAGGCTAAAGGAATTAAAGAAAAACAAAAAATATAATCTGTACAGAATTGAAGAAAACAAAATTTATATCTACAACGAGGAGAGGACGAAAATTTATATCCTCACAACTCCAAAAACCAAACCACCACTTGTCCCGACAGATCCAAAATTTTTACTAGTAACAGCGGAGGGTGGAAAATTGAGAATAAATATATTAAATTAAACCTTATATTCCTTCCCCTTCTCAATCAAAGTCCACCCTGGTGGCAAAATCGGCCCTTCTAAGGGCCACCCTAAGACTTTCAAATTTTAGGCTTAAGTTAGGGCCTCAACCCTTGGTGACTACAAGCGGTTCATATACCTCTAAGTCCCAAAGGTTGAGTCAATAGCGGGGGGCTTTCGCTAAAGCCTCAACCCTTGGTGACTAACAAGTGGTCTGTGTACCACTAAGTCACAAAGGGTTGGACGCTAAAGCCTCAACCCTTGGTGACTAACAAGCGGTTCACATACCTCTAAGTCCCAAAGGTTGAGTCAATAGCGGGGAGCTTTTGCTAAAGCCTTAACCTTTGGTGACTAACAAAAGGTCCGTGTACCTCTAAGTCCCATAGGGGCTTTCGCAAACCACCCCTTGTTAGTCACCAAGGGTTGATACTTAAACTTAAGCCTAAATTTGAAAGTTTTAGGTCGGCCCTTAGAAGGGCCTTTTTTTTGCCACCAGGGTGGACTTTGGAGGTGGGAAAAGGTTTTACTCGGTAATATTTATGTTTAACTTTGCACCTTTTTTATTTATTATCAAGTGTCGAGGGTTAAGGGGAATAGGAATTTTTTTGGGAATGTCAATGACATAAATTTTGGTTTTTTCAGAATTAAAAATGAAAATAGAAGAAGATAAATGTCTTAAGATTTCATATTTTCGGTTAAGTTTCAGTTTTTTTAGATGAAATCTTTGCTGGGGTACGTTTGAAGATACAGGTGATAGAGGTGGTTTGGTGCGAATTTTGGGTGGTTCGGTGCGAATTTTGGTGCCGGTAAGAATGTTTTTCCAAACTTGCTGAAAAGGTTTTCGAGCAATAGTGGTTGTAACATCATACCAATCACGATTGTTGTTCGATTGAATAATTCGTACCCCAAGCAGTTGAAGATAGGAAAACCAGTTATACCAAATCTCGGTATACTCGGAGCGGTTCATTGTGAAATTGAAGTAGGTGTTGTTAGGACGGTGGCAAAGGAAAGAATAACTTGTCGAGTGTAGAGTGTAGAGTGTGTTATACAATCAAGGACAGGTGTGCCGGGTGATGCAGCAAGGACGACGACCTGTATTCGCCGGCCGGCCGCAAGCGAAAGTGCGGCGCAAGGTCAACCAGTTGTATTGCTAACTGGTCGGCAACAAGCGAAAGCATGCGAGGTCAAACCCGGCCCACTCGGTCTCGTTTATCTTTTAAAACTCGCATGATAGGGTTTGCAAACATATTAATTCAAATATGTTGTAAAAATTTTCTTACGATATTTTGTTACAAATATTTTTAAGGCAAATGTTAAGAAACCATGTTTCTATTTTGAATCGCAACTACAGTTTCGATTTCTTTAACTAAATATTATAACTAAGTATTAAGGTAATATAATAAAGTAGCATCTTTAAAAATATTGTAACTTGTACAAAGTTAAATAAATATTTTAAGCCAAATGTTAAAAAACAATTGTTTAGTACTGAGATGTTCACCCTACAACACCTACGTTAGAACTAACACTACAAATCCAAAAATTGCGAGGAGTCTCTTATGGTGGTGGGGGGAGGGCAGATGTTCCGAGCTGCACATGTCAAGGGAGGTTGCAGCGCCGCTGCTGACACATCAGTTTGCTAGTAGAACTGGCAGAGTAAACATCTAAATAAACATGAGTTCTGTTTTATATGTTTCTTTTATTAAAGATGGACTTTGCATTGAAAACGCAAAGTTTTCCTATTGATGCAGATCCTATACAACAAATTTTAGTACATCCTCCAGAAAGTTATGATTCCATCTACATTTCAGTGCAAGAAACAAACGACCCCCCACCACCAACAACTACTGATGCACAGTAGGACACGGCTACCACACGTCATTAAAGCTTCAGCTCTTTACCCGAGCACACATGGACTCTGAGCTTCAATATAATACTGTTTCTTCTACATCTACACCAACTTCCGAACAATTACCTACTACAAATGAAACTACTACAAGTCTACAAGTAAATGAAATTTCATCAACTGTTAGTTCTGATGCGCAAGCAATAATGTTATCATTAATTGGTTTCGACTAAAAATTCAACAATGGAAGAAGAAAGAAATTCGCTACTTTACAACTTGGTTTTTGTGAACCCGTCGAAATTTATTATTTGCCTACTTTCATTTTTATGTGGTTACAATTTTGGTTACCTTGTTCAGGAAATGCTAACAGATAAAAAGGAAGAACATTCGCTATATTTTAAAGTTTATGTTTATGTAATTGCATCTTTATTTGGATACTTTGTAGCAGGATATTTTCTTGTTAATTTGTCAATTCCATTTTTTACATGGTATTTTAACAGACGTGAAAATCAACAAAACAACAGTTTGTAAAAAGAAACAAAAATTATCTTGCATTTTCGGATTTTCCGAAAATGCAAGATCTTTTTTAAAAACACCCCCAAAAGACCTTGACACACTTCCGGCCATTTAAAATTTAAATACCCAGCACAGCAGGGCATTTAAACTTTAAATACCCACCAAAAACACGTCACAGCTACGTCACAGCTGATGACGTCACTTCCGGTCACGTGACCGGAAGTAGCTGTCAAAAAATTGACTGCCTGTCAAAGTTTGATTGGGCCAGAAACGCCACATCGCCACTACTCGTACACGTAGGGTGATGAAATAGGACCAGAACTTCTGTATTATACCACCCAAGTTACCGTAAAAACTTAGGTTTTGGAAATATGGCTGATTAAAGTAGTCGCATTGAGATGTGCGGACAGCGATTTGTCAAAGTATGACATGAAAAATAAAATAAATACGGAAGTGTGCCAACATGACGTACACATAGGATGATAGAATAGGTCCTGAAATTTAGTATTATACCACCCAAGTTACCTTAAACACTTAGGCTTTGGAAATATGGGTGATTAAATTAGTCGCTATGTGATGTATGGACAACGATTTGTCTAGGTTTGACATGAAATATAAAAATAAATACGGAATTGTGGATACATGACGTACATATAGGGTGATAGAATAGGACCAGAACTATAGTATTATACCACTCAGGTTATCCGAAAAACTTAGGTTTTGGAAATATGGGTAATTAAAATAGTCGCTTTGGATGTGTGGACAGCGATCCGCCTAAGTTTGACATGAAATATAAAATAAATACGCGAGTGTGCCAACAAGACGTACACATAGGGTGATAGAATAGGACCAGAACTTCTGTGTTATACCACTTAAGTTACCGTAAAAACTTGGGTTTTGGAAATATGGCTGATTAAAGTAGTCGCTTTGCGATGGGCGGACAGCGATTTGTCAAAGTATGACATGAAAAATAAAATAAATACGGAAGTTTGCCAAAATGACGTACACATAGGATGATAGAATAGGTCCTGAAATTTAGTATTATACCACCCAAGTTACCTTAAAAACTTAGGTTTTGGAAATATGGGTGATGAAATTAGTCGCTATGCGATGTGCGGACAACGATTTGTCTAAGTTTGACATGAAATATAAAAATAAATACGGAATTGTGGATACATGACGTACACATAGGGTGATAGAATAGGACCAGAACTTCTGTATTATACCACCCAAGTTACCGTAAAAACCTAGGTTTTGGAAATATGGGTGATTAAATTAGTCGCTATGCGATGTGTGGACAACGATTTGTCGAAGTTTAAAACGAAATATAAAAATAAATACGGAGGTGTGCCAACTTTAAGTACACGTAGGGTGATAGAATAGGACCAGAACTTCTGTATTATACCACCCAAGTTACCGTAAAAACTTAGGTTTTGGAAATATGGGTGATTAAATTAGTCGCTATGCGATGTGCGGACAACGATTTGTCTAAATATGACATGAAATATAATAATAAATACGGAGGTGTGCCAACATTACGTACACGTAGGGTGATAGAATAGGACCAGAACTTTAGTACTATACCACCCAAGTTACCTTAAAAACTTAGGTTTTGGAAATATGGGTGATTAAATTAGTCGCTATGCGATGTGCGGACAACGATTTTTCTAAGTATGACATGAAATATAATAATAAATACGGAGGTGTGCCAACATTACGTACACGTAGGGTGATAGAATAGGACCAGAACTTCTGTATTATACCACCCAAGTTAGCGTAAAAACTTAGGTTTTGGAAATATGGCTGATTAAAGTAGTCGCATTGAGATGTGCGGACAGAGATTTGTCGAAGTTTGACACGAAATATAAAACAAATACGGAGGTGTGCCAACATGACGTACACATAGGATGATAGAATAGGTCCAGAACTTTAGTACTATACCACCCAAGTTACCTTAAAAACTTAGGTTTTGGAAATACGGGTGATTAAAATAGTCGCTTTGGATGTGTGGACAGCGATCCACCTAAGTTTGACATAAAATATAAAATAAATACGGCAGTGTGTCAGCATGACGTACACGTAGGATGAAAGAATAGGACCAGAACTTTAGTACTATACCACCCAAGTTACCTTAAAAACTTAGGTTTTGGAAATATGGCTGATTAAAGTAGTCGCATTGAGATGTGCGGACAGAGATTTGTCGAAGTTTGACATGAAATATAAAAATAAATACGGAATTGTGGATACATGACGTACACATAGGGTGATAGAATAGGACCAGAACTTCTGTATTATACCAACCAAGTTACCGTAAAAACTTAGGTTTTGGAAATATGGCTGATTAAAGTAGTCGCATTGAGATGTGCGGACAGAGATTTGTCGAAGTTTGACACGAAATATAAAAAAATACGGAGGTGTGCCAACATGACGTACACATAGGATGATAGAATAGGTCCAGAACTTTAGTACTATACCACCCAAGGTACCGTAAAAACTTAGGTTTTGGAAATATGGGTGATTAAATTAGTCGCTTTGCGATGTGCGGACAACGATTTGTCTAAGTATGACATGAAATATAATAATAAATACGGAGGTGTGCCAACATTACGTACATGTAGGGTAATAGAATAGGACCAGAACTTCTGTATTATACCACCCAAGTTACCGTAAAAACTTAGGTTTTGGAAATATGGGTGATTAAATTAGTCGCTATGCGATGTGCGGACAACGATTTGTCTAAGTATGACATGAAATATAAAAATAAATACGGAATTGTGGATACATGACGTACACATAGGGTGATAGAATAGGACCAGAACTTTAGTACTATACCACCCAAGTTACCGTAAAAACTTAGGTTTTGGAAATATGGCTGATTAAAGTAGTCGCATTGAGATGTGCGGACAGCGATTTGTCTAAGTTTGACATGTAATATAGAAATAAATACGGAAGTGTGCCAACATTACGGTCACATAGGGTGATAGAATAGGACCAGAAAGTCTGTATTATACCACCCAAGTTACCGTAAAAACTAAGGTTTTGGAAATATGGCTGACTAAAGTAGTCGCATTGAGATGTGCGGACAGCGATTTGTCTAAGTATGACATGAAAAATAAAATAAATACGGAATTGTGGATACATGACGTACACATAGGGTGATAGAATAGGACCAGAACTTTAGTACTATACCACCCAAGTTACCGTAAAAACTTAGGTTTTGGAAATATGGCTGATTAAAGTAGTCGCATTGAGATGTGCGGACAACGATTTGTCTAAGTTTGACATGAAATATAAAAATAAATACGGAATTGTGGATACATGACGTACACATAGGGTGATAGAATAGGACCAGAACTTTAGTACTATACCACCCAAGTTACCGTAAAAACTTAGGTTTTGGAAATATGGCTGATTAAAGTAGTCGCATTGAGATGTGCGGACAGCGATTTGTCTAAGTTTGACATGTAATATAGAAATAAATACGGAAGTGAGCCAACATTACGGTCACATAGGGTGATAGAATAGGACCAGAAAGTCTGTATTATACCACCCAAGTTACCGTAAAAACTAAGGTTTTGGAAATATGGCTGACTAAAGTAGTCGCATTGAGATGTGCGGACAGCGATTTGTCTAAGTATGACATGAAAAATAAAATAAATACGGCAGTGTGTCAGCATGACGTACACGTAGGATGAAAGAATAGGACCAGAACTTTAGTACTATACCACCCAAGTTACCTTAAAAACTTAGGTTTTGGAAATATGGGTGATTAAATTAGTCGCTTTGCGATGTGCGGACAACGATTTGTCTAAGTATGACATGAAATATAATAATAAATACGGAGGTGTTACGTACACGTAGGAAGATAGAATAGGACCAGAACTTCTGTATTATACCACCCAAGTTACCGTAAAAACTTAGGTTTTGGAAATATGGCTGATTAAAGTAGTCGCATTGAGATGTGCGGACAGAGATTTGTCGAAGTTTGACACGAAATATAAAAAAAATACGGACGTGTGCCAACATGACGTACACATAGTATGATAGAATAGAACCAGAACTTTAGTACTATACCACCCAAGTTACCTTAAAAACTTAGGTTTTGGAAATACGGGTGATTAAAATAGTCGCTTTGGATGTGTGGACAGCGATCCACCTAAGTTTGACATAAAATATAAAATAAATACGGCAGTGTGTCAGCATGACGTACACGTAGGATGAAAGAATAGGACCAGAACTTTAGTACTATACCACCCAAGTTACCTTAAAAACTTAGGTTTTGGAAATATGGGTGATTAAATTAGTCGCTATGCGATGTGCGGACAACGATTTGTCTAAGTATGACATGAAATATAATAATAAATATGGAGGTGTGCCAACATTACGTACACGTAGGGTGATAATATAGGACCAGAACTTCTGTATTATACCACCCAAGTTACCGTAAAAACTTAGGTTTTGGAAATATGGCTGATTAAAGTAGTCGCATTGAGATGTGCGGACAGAGATTTGTCGAAGTTTGACATGAAAAATAAAATAAATACGGAAGTGTGCCAACATGACGTACACATAGGATGATAGAATAGGTCCTGAAATTTAGTATTATACCACCCAAGTTACCTTAAAAACTTAGGTTTTGGAAATATGGGTGATTAAATTAGTCGCTATGCGATGTGCGGACAACGATTTGTCTAAGTTTGACATGAAATATAAAAATAAATACGGAATTGTGGATACATGACGTACACATAGGGTGATAGAATAGGACCAGAACTTCTCTATTATACCACCCAAGTTACCGTAAAAACTTAGGTTTTGGAAATATGGCTTATTTAAGTAGTCGCATTGAGGTGTGCGGACAGCGATTTGTCAAAGTATGGCATGAAATATAATAATAAATACGGAAGTGTGCCAACATTACGTACACGTAGGGTGATAGAATAGGACCAGAACTTCTGTATTATACCACCCAAGTTACCGTAAAAACTTAGGTTTTGGAAATATGGCTGATTAAAGTAGTCGCATTGAGATGTGTGGACAGAGATTTGTCGAAGTTTGACACGAAATATAAAACAATACGGAGGTGTGCCAACATGACGTACACATAGGATGGTAGAATAGGTCCAGAACTTTAGTACTATACCACCCAAGTTACCTTAAAAACTTAGGTTTTGGAAATATGGGTGATTAAATTAGTCGCTATGCGATGTGCGGACAACGATTTGTCTAAGTATGACATGAAATATAATAATAAATACGGAGGTGTGCCAACATTACGTACACGTAGGGTGATAGAATAGGACCAGAACTTCTGTATTATACCACCCAAGTTACCGTAAAAACTTAGGTTTTGGAAATATGGCTGATTAAAGTAGTCGCATTGAGATGTGCGGACAGAGATTTGTCGAAGTTTGACACGAAATATAAAAAAAATACGGAGGTCTGCCAACATGACGTACACATAGGATGATAGAATAGGTCCAGAACTTTAGTACTATACCATCCAAGTTACCATAAAAACTTAGGTTTTGGAAATATGGCTGATTAAAGTAGTCGCATTGAGATGTGCGGACAGCGATTTGTCTAAGTTTGACATAAAATATAAAAATAAATACAGAATTGTGGATACATGACGTACACATAGGGTGATAGAATAGGACCAGAACTTCTGTATTATACCACCCAAGTTACCGTAAAAACTTAGGTTTTGGAAATATGGGTGATTAAATTAGTCGCTATGCGATGTGCGGACAACGATTTGTCGAAGTTTGACACTAAATATAAACAAAATACGGAGGTGTGCCAACACGACGTACACATAGAATGATAGAATAGGTCCAGAACTTTAGTACTATACCACCCAAGTTACCGTAAAAACTTAGGTTTTGGAAATATGGGTGATTAAATTAGACGCTATGCGATGTGCGGACAACGATTTGTCTAAGTTTGACATGAAATATAAAAATAAATACGGAGGTGTGCCAACATTACGTACACGTAGGGTAATAGAATAGTACCAGAACTTCTGTATTATACCACCCAAGTTACCGTAAAAACTTAGGTTTTGGAAATAAGGCTGATTAAAGTAGTCGCATTGAGATGTGCGGACAGAGATTTGTCGAAGTTTGACACGAAATATAAAAAAAATACGGAGGTGTGCCAACATGACGTACACATAGGATGATAGAATAGGTCCAGAACTTTAGTACTATACCACCCAAGTTACCGTAAAAACTTAGGTTTTGGAAATATGGCTGATTAAAGTAGTCGCATTGAGATGTGCGGACAGCGATTTGTCTAAGTTTGACATGAAATATAAAAATAAATACGGAATTGTGGATACATGACGTACACATAGGGTGATAGAATAGGACCAGAACTTCTGTATTATACCACCCAAGTTACCGTAAAAACTTAGGTTTAGGAAATATGGGTGATTAAATTAGTCGCTATGCGATGTGCGGACAACGATTTGTCGAAGTTTGACACGAAATATAAAAAAAATACGGAGGTGTGCCAACATGACGTACACATAGGATGATAGAATAGGTCCAGAACTTTAGTACTATACCACCCAAGTTACCGTAAAAACTTAGGTTTTGGAAATATGGGTGATTAAATTAGTCGATATGCGATGTGCGGACAACGATTTGTCTAAGTTTGACATGAAATATAAAAATAAATACGTAGGTGTGCCAACATTACGTACACGTAGGGTGATAGAATAGGACCAGAACTTCTGTATTATACCACCCAAGTTACCGTAAAAACTTAGGTTTTGGAAATATGGGTGATTAAATTAGTCGCTATGCGATGAGCGGACAACGATTTGTCTAAGTATGACATGAAATATAATAATAAATACGGAGGTGTGCCAACATTACGTACACGTAGGGTGATAGAATAGGACCAGAACTTCTGTATTATACCACCCAAGTTACCGTAAAAACTTAGGTTTTGGAAATATGGCTGATTAAAGTAGTCGCATTGAGATGTGCGGACAGAGATTTGTCGAAGTTTGACACGAAATATAAAAAAAATACGGAGGTGTGCCAACATGACGTACACATAGGATGGTAGAATAGGTCCAGAACTTTAGTACTATACCACCCAAGTTACCTTAAAAACTTAGGTTTTGGAAATATGGGTGATTAAATTAGTCGCTATGCGATGTGCGGACAACGATTTGTCTAAGTATGACATGAAATATAATAATAAATACGGAGGTGTGCCAACATTACGTACACGTAGGGTGATAGAATAGGACCAGAACTTCTGTATTATACCACCCAAGTTACCGTAAAAACTTAGGTTTTGGAAATATGGCTGATTAAAGTAGTCGCATTGAGATGTGCGGACAGAGATTTGTCGAAGTTTGACACGAAATATAAAAAAAATACGGAGGTCTGCCAACATGACGTACACATAGGATGATAGAATAGGTCCAGAACTTTAGTACTATACCATCCAAGTTACCATAAAAACTTAGGTTTTGGAAATATGGCTGATTAAAGTAGTCGCATTGAGATGTGCGGACAGCGATTTGTCTAAGTTTGACATAAAATATAAAAATAAATACAGAATTGTGGATACATGACGTACACATAGGGTGATAGAATAGGACCAGAACTTCTGTATTATACCACCCAAGTTACCGTAAAAACTTAGGTTTTGGAAATATGGGTGATTAAATTAGTCGCTATGCGATGTGCGGACAACGATTTGTCGAAGTTTGACACTAAATATAAACAAAATACGGAGGTGTGCCAACACGACGTACACATAGAATGATAGAATAGGTCCAGAACTTTAGTACTATACCACCCAAGTTACCGTAAAAACTTAGGTTTTGGAAATATGGGTGATTAAATTAGACGCTATGCGATGTGCGGACAACGATTTGTCTAAGTTTGACATGAAATATAAAAATAAATACGGAGGTGTGCCAACATTACGTACACGTAGGGTAATAGAATAGTACCAGAACTTCTGTATTATACCACCCAAGTTACCGTAAAAACTTAGGTTTTGGAAATAAGGCTGATTAAAGTAGTCGCATTGAGATGTGCGGACAGAGATTTGTCGAAGTTTGACACGAAATATAAAAAAAATACGGAGGTGTGCCAACATGACGTACACATAGGATGATAGAATAGGTCCAGAACTTTAGTACTATACCACCCAAGTTACCGTAAAAACTTAGGTTTTGGAAATATGGCTGATTAAAGTAGTCGCATTGAGATGTGCGGACAGCGATTTGTCTAAGTTTGACATGAAATATAAAAATAAATACGGAATTCTGGATACATGACGTACACATAGGGTGATAGAATAGGACCAGAACTTCTGTATTATACCACCCAAGTTACCGTAAAAACTTAGGTTTAGGAAATATGGGTGATTAAATTAGTCGCTATGCGATGTGCGGACAACGATTTGTCGAAGTTTGACACGAAATATAAAAAAAATACGGAGGTGTGCCAACATGACGTACACATAGGATGATAGAATAGGTCCAGAACTTTAGTACTATACCACCCAAGTTACCGTAAAAACTTAGGTTTTGGAAATATGGGTGATTAAATTAGTCGATATGCGATGTGCGGACAACGATTTGTCTAAGTTTGACATGAAATATAAAAATAAATACGTAGGTGTGCCAACATTACGTACACGTAGGGTGATAGAATAGGACCAGAACTTCTGTATTATACCACCCAAGTTACCGTAAAAACTTAGGTTTTGGAAATATGGGTGATTAAATTAGTCGCTATGCGATGAGCGGACAACGATTTGTCTAAGTATGACATGAAATATAATAATAAATACGGAGGTGTGCCAACATTACGTACACGTAGGGTGATAGAATAGGACCAGAACTTCTGTATTATACCACCCAAGTTACCGTAAAAACTTAGGTTTTGGAAATATGGGTGATTAAATTAGTCGCTATGCGATGTGCGGACAACGATTTGTCGAAGTTTGACACTAAATATAAACAAAATACGGAGGTGTGCCAACACGACGTACACATAGAATGATAGAATAGGTCCAGAACTTTAGTACTATACCACCCAAGTTACCGTAAAAACTTAGGTTTTGGAAATATGGGTGATTAAATTAGACGCTATGCGATGTGCGGACAACGATTTGTCTAAGTTTGACATGAAATATAAAAATAAATACGGAGGTGTGCCAACATTACGTACACGTAGGGTAATAGAATAGTACCAGAACTTCTGTATTATACCACCCAAGTTACCGTAAAAACTTAGGTTTTGGAAATAAGGCTGATTAAAGTAGTCGCATTGAGATGTGCGGACAGAGATTTGTCGAAGTTTGACACGAAATATAAAAAAAATACGGAGGTGTGCCAACATGACGTACACATAGGATGATAGAATAGGTCCAGAACTTTAGTACTATACCACCCAAGTTACCGTAAAAACTTAGGTTTTGGAAATATGGCTGATTAAAGTAGTCGCATTGAGATGTGCGGACAGCGATTTGTCTAAGTTTGACATGAAATATAAAAATAAATACGGAATTGTGGATACATGACGTACACATAGGGTGATAGAATAGGACCAGAACTTCTGTATTATACCACCCAAGTTACCGTAAAAACTTAGGTTTAGGAAATATGGGTGATTAAATTAGTCGCTATGCGATGTGCGGACAACGATTTGTCGAAGTTTGACACGAAATATAAAAAAAATACGGAGGTGTGCCAACATGACGTACACATAGGATGATAGAATAGGTCCAGAACTTTAGTACTATACCACCCAAGTTACCGTAAAAACTTAGGTTTTGGAAATATGGGTGATTAAATTAGTCGATATGCGATGTGCGGACAACGATTTGTCTAAGTTTGACATGAAATATAAAAATAAATACGTAGGTGTGCCAACATTACGTACACGTAGGGTGATAGAATAGGACCAGAACTTCTGTATTATACCACCCAAGTTACCGTAAAAACTTAGGTTTTGGAAATATGGGTGATTAAATTAGTCGCTATGCGATGAGCGGACAACGATTTGTCTAAGTATGACATGAAATATAATAATAAATACGGAGGTGTGCCAACATTACGTACACGTAGGGTGATAGAATAGGACCAGAACTTCTGTATTATACCACCCAAGTTACCGTAAAAACTTAGGTTTTGGAAATATGGCTGATTAAAGTAGTCGCATTGAGATGTGCGGACAGAGATTTGTCGAAGTTTGACACGAAATATAAAAAAAATACGGAGGTGTGCCAACATGACGTACACATAGGATGGTAGAATAGGTCCAGAACTTTAGTACTATACCACCCAAGTTACCTTAAAAACTTAGGTTTTGGAAATATGGGTGATTAAATTAGTCGCTATGCGATGTGCGGACAACGATTTGTCTAAGTATGACATGAAATATAATAATAAATACGGAGGTGTGCCAACATTACGTACACGTAGGGTGATAGAATAGGACCAGAACTTCTGTATTATACCACCCAAGTTACCGTAAAAACTTAGGTTTTGGAAATATGGCTGATTAAAGTAGTCGCATTGAGATGTGCGGACAGAGATTTGTCGAAGTTTGACACGAAATATAAAAAAAATACGGAGGTCTGCCAACATGACGTACACATAGGATGATAGAATAGGTCCAGAACTTTAGTACTATACCATCCAAGTTACCATAAAAACTTAGGTTTTGGAAATATGGCTGATTAAAGTAGTCGCATTGAGATGTGCGGACAGCGATTTGTCTAAGTTTGACATAAAATATAAAAATAAATACAGAATTGTGGATACATGACGTACACATAGGGTGATAGAATAGGACCAGAACTTCTGTATTATACCACCCAAGTTACCGTAAAAACTTAGGTTTTGGAAATATGGGTGATTAAATTAGTCGCTATGCGATGTGCGGACAACGATTTGTCGAAGTTTGACACTAAATATAAACAAAATACGGAGGTGTGCCAACACGACGTACACATAGAATGATAGAATAGGTCCAGAACTTTAGTACTATACCACCCAAGTTACCGTAAAAACTTAGGTTTTGGAAATATGGGTGATTAAATTAGACGCTATGCGATGTGCGGACAACGATTTGTCTAAGTTTGACATGAAATATAAAAATAAATACGGAGGTGTGCCAACATTACGTACACGTAGGGTAATAGAATAGTACCAGAACTTCTGTATTATACCACCCAAGTTACCGTAAAAACTTAGGTTTTGGAAATAAGGCTGATTAAAGTAGTCGCATTGAGATGTGCGGACAGAGATTTGTCGAAGTTTGACACGAAATATAAAAAAAATACGGAGGTGTGCCAACATGACGTACACATAGGATGATAGAATAGGTCCAGAACTTTAGTACTATACCACCCAAGTTACCGTAAAAACTTAGGTTTTGGAAATATGGCTGATTAAAGTAGTCGCATTGAGATGTGCGGACAGCGATTTGTCTAAGTTTGACATGAAATATAAAAATAAATACGGAATTCTGGATACATGACGTACACATAGGGTGATAGAATAGGACCAGAACTTCTGTATTATACCACCCAAGTTACCGTAAAAACTTAGGTTTAGGAAATATGGGTGATTAAATTAGTCGCTATGCGATGTGCGGACAACGATTTGTCGAAGTTTGACACGAAATATAAAAAAAATACGGAGGTGTGCCAACATGACGTACACATAGGATGATAGAATAGGTCCAGAACTTTAGTACTATACCACCCAAGTTACCGTAAAAACTTAGGTTTTGGAAATATGGGTGATTAAATTAGTCGATATGCGATGTGCGGACAACGATTTGTCTAAGTTTGACATGAAATATAAAAATAAATACGTAGGTGTGCCAACATTACGTACACGTAGGGTGATAGAATAGGACCAGAACTTCTGTATTATACCACCCAAGTTACCGTAAAAACTTAGGTTTTGGAAATATGGGTGATTAAATTAGTCGCTATGCGATGAGCGGACAACGATTTGTCTAAGTATGACATGAAATATAATAATAAATACGGAGGTGTGCCAACATTACGTACACGTAGGGTGATAGAATAGGACCAGAACTTCTGTATTATACCACCCAAGTTACCGTAAAAACTTAGGTTTTGGAAATATGGCTGATTAAAGTAGTCGCATTGAGATGTGCGGACAGAGATTTGTCGAAGTTTGACACGAAATATAAAAAAAATACGGAGGTGTGCCAACATGACGTACACATAGGATGATAGAATAGGTCCAGAACGTTAGTACTATACCACCCAAGTTACCGTAAAAACTTAGGTTTTGGAAATATGGGTGATTAAATTAGTCGCTATGCGATGTGCGGACAACGATTTGTCGAAGTTTGACATGAAAAATAAAATAAATACGGAAGTGTGCCAACATTACGTACACGTAGGGTGATAGAATAGGACCAGAACTTTAGTACTATACCACCCAAGTTACCTTAACAACTTAGGTTTTGGAAATATGGGTGATTAAATTAGTCGCTATGCGATGTGCGGACAACGATTTGTCTAAGTATGACATGAAATATAATAATAAATACGGAGGTGTGCCAACATTACGTACACGTAGGGTGATAGAATAGGACCAGAACTTCTGTATTATACCACCCAAGTTACCGAAAAAACTTAGGTTTTGGAAATATGGCTGATTAAAGTAGTCCCATTGAGATGTGCGGACAGAGATTTGTCGAAGTTTGACACGAAATATAAAAAAAATACGGAGGTGTGCCAACATGACGTACACATAGGATGATAGAATAGGTCCAGAACTTTAGTACTATACCACCCAAGTTACCTTAAAAACTTAGGTTTTGGAAATATGGGTGATTAAATTAGACGCTATGCGATGTGCGGACAACGATTTGTCTAAGTTTGACACGAAATATAAAAATAAATATAGAATTTTGGATACATGACGTACACATTGGGTGATAGAATAGGATTAGAACTATATTATTATACCACTCAGGTTACCGTCAAAACTTAGGTTTTGGAAATACGGGTGATTAAAATAGTCGCTTTGGATGTGTGGACAGCGATCTACCTAAGTATGACATAAAATATAAAATAAATACGGCAGTGTGTCAGCATGACGTACACGTAGGATGAAAGAATAGGACCAGAACTTTAGTACTATACCACCCAAGTTACCTTAAAAACTTAGGTTTTGGAAATATGGGTGATTAAATTAGTCGCTATGCTATGTGCGGACAACGATTTGCCTAAGTATGACATGAAATATAATAATAAATACGGAGGTGTGCCAACATTACGTACACGTAGGGTGATATAATAGGACCAGAACTTCTGTATTATACCACCCAAGTTACCGTAAAAACTTAGGTTTTGGAAATATGGGTGATTAAATTAGTCGCTATGCGATGTGCGGACAACGATTTGTCGAAGTTTGACACGAAATATAAAAAAAAATACGGAGGTGTGCCAACATGACGTAAACATAGGATGATAGAATAGGTCCAGAACTTTAGTACTATACCACCCAAGTTACCTTAAAAACTTAGGTTTTGGAAATACGGGTGATTAAACTAGTTGCTTTGGATGTGTGGACAGTGATGCACCTAAGTTTGACATAAAATATAAAATAAATACGGCAGTGTGTCAGCATGACGTACACGTAGGGTGATGAAATAGGACCAGAACTTCTGTATTATACCACCCAAGTTACCGTAAAAACTTAGGTTTTGGAAATATGGCTGATTAAAGTAGTCGCATTGAGATGTGCGGACAGCGATTTGTCAAAGTATGACATGAAAAATAAAATAAATACGGAAGTGTGCCAACATGACGTACACATAGGATGATAGAATAGGTCCTGAAATTTAGTATTATACCACCCAAGTTACCTTAAATACTTAGGCTTTGGAAATATGGGTGATTAAATTAGTCGCTATGTGATGTATGGACAACGATTTGTCTAAGTTTGACATGAAATATAAAAATAAATACGGATTTGTGGATACATGACGTACACATAGGGTGATAGAATAGGACCAGAACTATAGTATTATACCACTCAGGTTATCCGAAAAACTTAGGTTTTGGAAATATGGGTAACTAAAATAGTCGCTTTGGATGTGTGGACAGCGATCCGCCTAAGTTTGACATGAAATATAAAATAAATACGCGAGTGTGCCAACAAGACGTACACATAGGGTAATAGAATAGGACCAGAACTTCTGTATTATACCACCCAAGTTACCGTAAAAACTTGGGTTTTGGAAATATGGCTGATTAAAGTAGTCGCTTTGCGATGGGCGGACAGCGATTTGTCGAAGTTTGACATGAAAAATAAAATAAATACGGAAGTGTGCCAACATGACGTACACATAGGATGATAGAATAGGTCCTGAAATTTAGTATTATACCACCCAAGTTACCGTAAAAACCTAGGTTTTGGAAATATGGGTGATTAAATTAGTCGCTATGCGATGTGAGGACAACGATTTGTCGAAGTTTGACACGAAATATAAAAAAAATACGGAGGTGTGCCAACATGACGTACACATAGGATGATAGAATAGGTCCAGAACTTTAGTACTATACAACCCAAGTTACCGTGAAAACTTAGGTTTTGGAAATATGGGTGATTAAATTAGTCGCTATGCGATGTGCGGACAACGATTTGTCTAAGTTTGACATGAAATATAAAAATAAATACGGAGGTGTGCCAACATTACGTACACGTAGGGTGATATAATAGGACCAGAACTTCTGTATTATACCACCCAAGTTACCGTAAAAACTTAGGTTTTGGAAATATGGGTGATTAAATTAGTCGCTATGCGATGTGCGGACAACGATTTGTCTAAGTATGACATGAAATATAATAATAAATACGGAGAAGTGCCAACATTACGTACACATAGGGTGATAGAATAGGACCAGAACTTCTGTATTATTCCACCCAAGTTACCGTAAAAACTTAGGTTTTGGAAATATGGCTGATTAAAGTAGTCGCATTGAGATGTGCGGACAGAGATTTGTCGAAGTTTGACACGAAATATAAAAAAAATACGGAGGTGTGCCAACATGACGTACACATAGGATGATAGAATAGGTCCAGAACTTTAGTACTATACCACCCAAGTTACCTTAAAAACTTAGGTTTTGGAAATATGGGTGATTAAATTAGTCGCTATGCGATGTGCGGACAACGATTTGTCTAAGTATGACATGAAATATAATAATAAATACGGAGGTGTGCCAACATTACGTACACGTAGGGTGATAGAATAGGACCAGAACTTCTGTATTATACCACCCAAGTTACCGTAAAAACTTAGGTTTTGGAAATATAGGTGATTAAAATAGTCGCATTGAGATGTGCGGACAGCGATTTGTCTAAGTTTGACATGAAATATAAAAATAAATACGGAATTGTGGATACATGACGTACACATAGGGTGATAGAATAGGACCAGAACTTCTGTATTATACCACCCAAGTTACCGTAAAAACTTAGGTTTTGGAAATATGGGTGATTAAATTAGTCGCTATGCGATGTGCGGACAACGATTTGTCTAAGTTTGACATGAAATATAAAAATATATACGGAATTGTAGATACATGACGTACACATAGGGTGATAGAATAGGACCAGAACTTTAGTACTATACCACCCAAGTTACCGTAAAAACTTAGGTTTTGGAAATATGGCTGATTAAAGTAGTCGCATTGAGATGTGCGGACAGCGATTTGTCTAAGTTTGACATGTAATATAGAAATAAATACGGAAGTGTGCCAACATTACGGTCACATAGGGTGATAGGATAGGACCAGAACTTTAGTACTATACCACCCAAGTTACCGTAAAAACTTAGGATTTGGAAATATGGCTGATTAAAGTAGTCGCATTGAGATGTGCGGACAGAGATTTGTCGAAGTTTGACACGAAATATAAAAAAATACGGAGGTGTGCCAACATGACGTACACATAGGATGATAGAATAGGTCCAGAACTTTAGTACTATACCACCCAAGTTACCGTGAAAACTTAGGTTTTGGAAATATGGCTGATTAAAGTAGTCGCATTGAGATGTGCGGACAGCGATTTGTCTAAGTTTGACATGAAATATAAAAATAAATACGGAATTGTGGATACATGACGTACACATAGGGTGATAGAATAGGACCAGAACTTCTGTATTATACCACCCAAGTTACCGTAAAAACTTAGGTTTTGGAAATATGGGTGATTAAATTAGTCGCTATGCGATGTGCGGACAACGATTTGTCGAAGTTTGACATGAAAAATAAAATAAATACGGAAGTGTGCCAACATTACGTACACGTAGGGTGATAGAATAGGACCAGAACTTTAGTACTATACCACCCAAGTTACCGTAAAAACTTAGGTTTTGGAAATATGGCTGATTAAAGTAGTCGCATTGAGATGTGCGGACAGCGATTTGTCTAAGTTTGACATGTAATATAGAAATAAATACGGAAGTGTGCCAACATTACGGTCACATAGGGTGATAGAATAGGACCAGAAAGTCTGTATTATACCACCCAAGTTACCGTAAAAACTAAGGTTTTGGAAATATGGCTGATTAAAGTAGTCGCATTGAGATGTGCGGACAGCGATTTGTCTAAGTATGACATGAAAAATAAAATAAATACGGCAGTGTGTCAGCATGACGTACACGTAGGATGAAAGAATAGGACCAGAACATTAGTACTATACCACCCAAGTTACCTTAACAACTTAGGTTTTGGAAATATGGGTGATTAAATTAGTCGCTATGCGATGTGCGGACAACGATTTGTCTAAGTATGACATGAAATATAATAATAAATACGGAGGTGTGCCAACATTACGTACACGTAGGGTGATAGAATAGGACCAGAACTTCTGTATTATACCACCCAAGTTACCGAAAAAACTTAGGTTTTGGAAATATGGCTGATTAAAGTAGTCCCATTGAGATGTGCGGACAGAGATTTGTCGAAGTTTGACACGAAATATAAAAAAAAAATACGGAGGTGTGCCAACATGACGTACACATAGGATGATAGAATAGGTCCAGAACTTTAGTACTATACCACCCAAGTTACCTTAAAAACTTAGGTTTTGGAAATACGGGTGATTAAACTAGTTGCTTTGGATGTGTGGACAGTGATCCACCTAAGTTTGACATAAAATATAAAATAAATACGGCAGTGTGTCAGCATGACGTACACGTAGGGTGATGAAATAGGACCAGAACTTCTGTATTATACCACCCAAGTTACCGTAAAAACTTAGGTTTTGGAAATATGGCTGATTAAAGTAGTCGCATTGAGATGTGCGGACAGCGATTTGTCAAAGTATGACATGAAAAATAAAATAAATACGGAAGTGTGCCAACATGACGTACACATAGGATGATAGAATAGGTCCTGAAATTTAGTATTATACCACCCAAGTTACCTTAAATACTTAGACTTTGGAAATATGGGTGATTAAATTAGTCGCTATGTGATGTATGGACAACGATTTGTCTAAGTTTGACATGAAATATAAAAATAAATACGGAATTGTGGATACATGACGTACACATAGGGTGATAGAATAGGACCAGAACTATAGTATTATACCACTCAGGTTATCCGAAAAACTTAGGTTTTGGAAATATGGGTAACTAAAATAGTCGCTTTGGATGTGTGGACAGCGATCCGCCTAAGTTTGACATGAAATATAAAATAAATACGCGAGTGTGCCAACAAGACGTACACATAGGGTAATAGAATAGGACCAGAACTTCTGTATTATACCACCCAAGTTACCGTAAAAACTTGGGTTTTGGAAATATGGCTGATTAAAGTAGTCGCTTTGCGATGGGCGGACAGCGATTTGTCGAAGTTTGACATGAAAAATAAAATAAATACGGAAGTGTGCCAACATGACGTACACATAGGATGATAGAATAGGTCCTGAAATTTAGTATTATACCACCCAAGTTACCTTAAAAACTTAGGTTTTGGAAATATGGGTGATTAAATTAGTCGCTATGCGATGTGCGGACAACGATTTGTCTAAGTTTGACATGAAATATAAAAATAAATACGGAATTGTGGATACATGACGTACACATAGGGTGATAGAATAGGACCAGAACTTCTGTATTATACCACCCAAGTTACCGTAAAAACTTAGGTTTTGGAAATATGGGTGATTAAATTAGTCGCTATGCGATGTGAGGACAACGATTTGTCGAAGTTTGACATGAAAAATAAAATAAATACGGAAGTGTGCCAACATTACGTACACGTAGGGTGATAGAATAGGACCAGAACTTTAGTACTATACCACCCAAGTTACCTTAACAACTTAGGTTTTGGAAATATGGGTGATTAAATTAGTCGCTATGCGATGTGCGGACAACGATTTGTCTAAGTATGACATGAAATATAATAATAAATACGGAGGTGTGCCAACATTACGTACACGTAGGGTGATAGAATAGGACCAGAACTTCTGTATTATACCACCCAAGTTACCGAAAAAACTTAGGTTTTGGAAATATGGCTGATTAAAGTAGTCCCATTGAGATGTGCGGACAGAGATTTGTCGAAGTTTGACACGAAATATAAAAAAAATACGGAGGTGTGCCAACATGACGTACACATAGGATGATAGAATAGGTCCAGAACTTTAGTACTATACCACCCAAGTTACCTTAAAAACTTAGGTTTTGGAAATATGGGTGATTAAATTAGACGCTATGCGATGTGCGGACAACGATTTGTCTAAGTTTGACACGAAATATAAAAATAAATATAGAATTTTGGATACATGACGTACACATTGGGTGATAGAATAGGATTAGAACTATATTATTATACCACTCAGGTTACCGTCAAAACTTAGGTTTTGGAAATACGGGTGATTAAAATAGTCGCTTTGGATGTGTGGACAGCGATCTACCTAAGTATGACATAAAATATAAAATAAATACGGCAGTGTGTCAGCATGACGTACACGTAGGATGAAAGAATAGGACCAGAACTTTAGTACTATACCACCCAAGTTACCTTAAAAACTTAGGTTTTGGAAATATGGGTGATTAAATTAGTCGCTATGCTATGTGCGGACAACGATTTGCCTAAGTATGACATGAAATATAATAATAAATACGGAGGTGTGCCAACATTACGTACACGTAGGGTGATATAATAGGACCAGAACTTCTGTATTATACCACCCAAGTTACCGTAAAAACTTAGGTTTTGGAAATATGGGTGATTAAATTAGTCGCTATGCGATGTGCGGACAACGATTTGTCGAAGTTTGACACGAAATATAAAAAAAAATACGGAGGTGTGCCAACATGACGTACACATAGGATGATAGAATAGGTCCAGAACTTTAGTACTATACCACCCAAGTTACCTTAAAAACTTAGGTTTTGGAAATACGGGTGATTAAACTAGTTGCTTTGGATGTGTGGACAGTGATCCACCTAAGTTTGACATAAAATATAAAATAAATACGGCAGTGTGTCAGCATGACGTACACGTAGGGTGATGAAATAGGACCAGAACTTCTGTATTATACCACCCAAGTTACCGTAAAAACTTAGGTTTTGGAAATATGGCTGATTAAAGTAGTCGCATTGAGATGTGCGGACAGCGATTTGTCAAAGTATGACATGAAAAATAAAATAAATACGGAAGTGTGCCAACATGACGTACACATAGGATGATAGAATAGGTCCTGAAATTTAGTATTATACCACCCAAGATACCTTAAATACTTAGGCTTTGGAAATATGGGTGATTAAATTAGTCGCTATGTGATGTATGGACAACGATTTGTCTAAGTTTGACATGAAATATAAAAATAAATACGGATTTGTGGATACATGACGTACACATAGGGTGATAGAATAGGACCAGAACTATAGTATTATACCACTCAGGTTATCCGAAAAACTTAGGTTTTGGAAATATGGGTAACTAAAATAGTCGCTTTGGATGTGTGGACAGCGATCCGCCTAAGTTTGACATGAAATATAAAATAAATACGCGAGTGTGCCAACAAGACGTACACATAGGGTAATAGAATAGGACCAGAACTTCTGTATTATACCACCCAAGTTACCGTAAAAACTTGGGTTTTGGAAATATGGCTGATTAAAGTAGTCGCTTTGCGATGGGCGGACAGCGATTTGTCGAAGTTTGACATGAAAAATAAAATAAATACGGAAGTGTGCCAACATGACGTACACATAGGATGATAGAATAGGTCCTGAAATTTAGTATTATACCACCCAAGTTACCGTAAAAACCTAGGTTTTGGAAATATGGGTGATTAAATTAGTCGCTATGCGATGTGAGGACAACGATTTGTCGAAGTTTGACACGAAATATAAAAAAAATACGGAGGTGTGCCAACATGACGTACACATAGGATGATAGAATAGGTCCAGAACTTTAGTACTATACAACCCAAGTTACCGTGAAAACTTAGGTTTTGGAAATATGGGTGATTAAATTAGTCGCTATGCGATGTGCGGACAACGATTTGTCTAAGTTTGACATGAAATATAAAAATAAATACGGAGGTGTGCCAACATTACGTACACGTAGGGTGATATAATAGGACCAGAACTTCTGTATTATACCACCCAAGTTACCGTAAAAACTTAGGTTTTGGAAATATGAGTGATTAAATTAGTCGCTATGCGATGTGCGGACAACGATTTGTCTAAGTATGACATGAAATATAATAATAAATACGGAAGTGCCAACATTACGTACACGTAGGGTGATAGAATAGGACCAGAACTTCTGTATTATTCCACCCAAGTTACCGTAAAAACTTAGGTTTTGGAAATATGGCTGATTAAAGTAGTCGCATTGAGATGTGCGGACAGAGATTTGTCGAAGTTTGACACGAAATATAAAAAAAATACGGAGGTGTGCCAACATGACGTACACATAGGATGATAGAATAGGTCCAGAACTTTAGTACTATACCACCCAAGTTACCTTAAAAACTTAGGTTTTGGAAATATGGGTGATTAAATTAGTCGCTATGCGATGTGCGGACAACGATTTGTCTAAGTATGACATGAAATATAATAATAAATACGGAGGTGTGCCAACATTACGTACACGTAGGGTAATAGAATAGGACCAGAACTTCTGTATTATACCACCCAAGTTACCGTAAAAACTTAGGTTTTGGAAATATAGGTGATTAAAATAGTCGCATTGAGATGTGCGGACAGCGATTTGTCTAAGTTTGACATGAAATATAAAAATAAATACGGAATTGTGGATACATGACGTACACATAGGGTGATAGAATAGGACCAGAACTTCTGTATTATACCACCCAAGTTACCGTAAAAACTTAGGTTTTGGAAATATGGGTGATTAAATTAGTCGCTATGCGATGTGCGGACAACGATTTGTCTAAGTTTGACATGAAATATAAAAATATATACGGAATTGTAGATACATGACGTACACATAGGGTGATAGAATAGGACCAGAACTTTAGTACTATACCACCCAAGTTACCGTAAAAACTTAGGTTTTGGAAATATGGCTGATTAAAGTAGTCGCATTGAGATGTGCGGACAGCGATTTGTCTAAGTTTGACATGTAATATAGAAATAAATACGGAAGTGTGCCAACATTACGGTCACATAGGGTGATAGGATAGGACCAGAACTTTAGTACTATACCACCCAAGTTACCGTAAAAACTTAGGATTTGGAAATATGGCTGATTAAAGTAGTCGCATTGAGATGTGCGGACAGAGATTTGTCGAAGTTTGACACGAAATATAAAAAAATACGGAGGTGTGCCAACATGACGTACACATAGGATGATAGAATAGGTCCAGAACTTTAGTACTATACCACCCAAGTTACCGTAAAAACTTAGGTTTTGGAAATATGGCTGATTAAAGTAGTCGCATTGAGATGTGCGGACAGCGATTTGTCTAAGTTTGACATGAAATATAAAAATAAATACGGAATTGTGGATACATGACGTACACATAGGGTGATAGAATAGGACCAGAACTTCTGTATTATACCACCCAAGTTACCGTAAAAACTTAGGTTTTGGAAATATGGGTGATTAAATTAGTCGCTATGCGATGTGCGGACAACGATTTGTCGAAGTTTGACATGAAAAATAAAATAAATACGGAAGTGTGCCAACATTACGTACACGTAGGGTGATAGAATAGGACCAGAACTTTAGTACTATACCACCCAAGTTACCGTAAAAACTTAGGTTTTGGAAATATGGCTGATTAAAGTAGTCGCATTGAGATGTGCGGACAGCGATTTGTCTAAGTTTGACATGTAATATAGAAATAAATACGGAAGTGTGCCAACATTACGGTCACATAGGGTGATAGAATAGGACCAGAAAGTCTGTATTATACCACCCAAGTTACCGTAAAAACTAAGGTTTTGGAAATATGGCTGATTAAAGTAGTCGCATTGAGATGTGCGGACAGCGATTTGTCTAAGTATGACATGAAAAATAAAATAAATACGGCAGTGTGTCAGCATGACGTACACGAAGGATGAAAGAATAGGACCAGAACATTAGTACTATACCACCCAAGTTACCTTAACAACTTAGGTTTTGGAAATATGGGTGATTAAATTAGTCGCTATGCGATGTGCGGACAACGATTTGTCTAAGTATGACATGAAATATAATAATAAATACGGAGGTGTGCCAACATTACGTACACGTAGGGTGATAGAATAGGACCAGAACTTCTGTATTATACCACCCAAGTTACCGAAAAAACTTAGGGTTTGGAAATATGGCTGATTAAAGTAGTCCCATTGAGATGTGCGGACAGAGATTTGTCGAAGTTTGACACGAAATATAAAAAAAATACGGAGGTGTGCCAACATGACGTACACATAGGATGATAGAATAGGTCCAGAACTTTAGTACTATACCACCCAAGTTACCTTAAAAACTTAGGTTTTGGAAATACGGGTGATTAAACTAGTTGCTTTGGATGTGTGGACAGTGATGCACCTAAGTTTGACATAAAATATAAAATAAATACGGCAGTGTGTCAGCATGACGTACACGTAGGGTGATGAAATAGGACCAGAACTTCTGTATTATACCACCCAAGTTACCGTAAAAACTTAGGTTTTGGAAATATGGCTGATTAAAGTAGTCGCATTGAGATGTGCGGACAGCGATTTGTCAAAGTATGACATGAAAAATAAAATAAATACGGAAGTGTGCCAACATGACGTACACATAGGATGATAGAATAGGTCCTGAAATTTAGTATTATACCACCCAAGTTACCTTAAATACTTAGGCTTTGGAAATATGGGTGATTAAATTAGTCGCTATGTGATGTATGGACAACGATTTGTCTAAGTTTGACATGAAATATAAAAATAAATACGGAATTGTGGATACATGACGTACACATAGGGTGATAGAATAGGACCAGAACTATAGTATTATACCACTCAGGTTATCCGAAAAACTTAGGTTTTGGAAATATGGGTAACTAAAATAGTCGCTTTGGATGTGTGGACAGCGATCCACCTAAGTTTGACATGAAATATAAAATAAATACGCGAGTGTGCCAACAAGACGTAAACATAGGGTAATAGAATAGGACCAGAACTTCTGTATTATACCACCCAAGTTACCGTAAAAACTTGGGTTTTGGAAATATGGCTGATTAAAGTAGTCGCTTTGCGATGGGCGGACAGCGATTTGTCGAAGTTTGACATGAAAAATAAAATAAATACGGAAGTGTGCCAACATGACGTACACATAGGATGATAGAATAGGTCCTGAAATTTAGTATTATACCACCCAAGTTACCTTAAAAACTTAGGTTTTGGAAATATGGGTGATTAAATTAGTCGCTATGCGATGTGCGGACAACGATTTGTCTAAGTTTGACATGAAATATAAAAATAAATACGGAATTGTGGATACATGACGTACACATAGGGTGATAGAATAGGACCAGAACTTCTGTATTATACCACCCAAGTTACCGTAAAAACTTAGGTTTTGGAAATATGGGTGATTAAATTAGTCGCTATGCGATGTGAGGACAACGATTTGTCGAAGTTTGACACGAAATATAAAAAAAATACGGAGGTGTGCCAACATGACGTACACATAGGATGATAGAATAGGTCCAGAACTTTAGTACTATACAACCCAAGTTACCGTGAAAACTTAGGTTTTGGAAATATGGGTGATTAAATTAGTCGCTATGCGATGTGCGGACAACGATTTGTCTAAGTTTGACATGAAATATAAAAATAAATACGGATGTGTGCCAACATTACGTACACGTAGGGTGATATAATAGGACCAGAACTTCTGTATTATACCACCCAAGTTACCGTAAAAACTTAGGTTTTGGAAATATGGGTGATTAAATTAGTCGCTATGCGATGTGCGGACAACGATTTGTCTAAGTATGACATGAAATATAATAATAAATACGGAGGTGTGCCAACATTACGTACACGTAGGGTGATAGAATAGGACCAGAACTTCTGTATTATTCCACCCAAGTTACCGTAAAAACTTAGGTTTTGGAAATATGGCTGATTAAAGTAGTCGCATTGAGATGTGCGGACAGAGATTTGTCGAAGTTTGACACGAAATATAAAAAAAATACGGAGGTGTGCCAACATGACGTACACATAGGATGATAGAATAGGTCCAGAACTTTAGTACTATACCACCCAAGTTACCTTAAAAACTTAGGTTTTGGAAATATGGGTGATTAAATTAGTCGCTATGCGATGTGCGGACAACGATTTGTCTAAGTTTGACATGAAATATAAAAATATATACGGAATTGTAGATACATGACGTACACATAGGGTGATAGAATAGGACCAGAACTTTAGTACTATACCACCCAAGTTACCGTAAAAACTTAGGTTTTGGAAATATGGCTGATTAAAGTAGTCGCATTGAGATGTGCGGACAGCGATTTGTCTAAGTTTGACATGTAATATAGAAATAAATACGGAAGTGTGCCAACATTACGGTCACATAGGGTGATAGGATAGGACCAGAACTTTAGTACTATACCACCCAAGTTACCGTAAAAACTTAGGATTTGGAAATATGGCTGATTAAAGTAGTCGCATTGAGATGTGCGGACAGAGATTTGTCGAAGTTTGACACGAAATATAAAAAAAATACGGAGGTGTGCCAACATGACGTACACATAGGATGATAGAATAAGTCCAGAACTTTAGTACTATACCACCCAAGTTACCTTAAAAACTTAGGTTTTGGAAATACGGGTGATTAAAATAGTCGCATTGAGATGTGCAGACAGCGATTTGTCAAAGTATGACATGAAATTTAAAAATAAATACGGAATTGTGGATACATGACATCCACATAGGGTGATAAAATAGGACCAGAAATTTAGTATTATACCAACCAAGTTACCTTAAAAACTTAGGTTTTCGAAATATGGGTGATTAAATTAGTCGCTATGCGACGTGCGGACAACGATTTGTCTAAGTATGACATGAAATATAATAATAAATACGGAGGTGTGCCAACAGTACGTACGCGTAGGGTGATAGAATAGGACCAGAACTTCTGTATTATACCACCCAAGTTTCCGTAAAAACTTAGGTTTTGGAAATATGGCTGATTAAAGTAGTCGCATTGAGATGTGCGGACAAAGATTTGTCGAAGTTTGACACGAAATATAAAAAAAATACGGAGGTGTGCCAACATGACGTACACATAGGATGATAGAATAGGTCCAAAACTTTAGTACTATACCACCCAAGTTACCGTAAAAACTTAGGTTTTGGAAATATGGCTGATTAAAGTAGTCGCATTAAGATGTGCGGACAGCGATTTGTCAAAGTATGACATGAAAAATAAAATAAATACGGAAGTGTGCCAACATGACGTACACATAGGATGATAGAATAGGTCCTGAAATTTAGTATTATACCCCCCAAGTTACCTTAAAAACTTAGGTTTTGGAAATATGGGTGATTAAATTAGTCGCTATGCGATGTGCGGACAACGATTTGTCTAAGTTTGACATGAAATATAAAAATAAATACGGAATTGTGGATACATGACGTACACATAGGGTAATAGAATAGGACCAGAACTTCTGTATTATACCACCCAAGTTACCGTAAAAACTTAGGTATTGGAAATATGGGTGATTAAATTAGTCGCTATGCGATGTGCGGACAACGATTTGTCTAAGTTTGACATGAAATATAAAAATAAATACGGAATTTTGGATACATGACGTACACATTGGGTGATAGAATAGGATTAGAACTATATTATTATACCACTCAGGTTACCGTCAAAACTTAGTTTTTGGAAATACGGGTGATTAAAATAGTCGCTTTGGATGTGTGGACAGCGATCCACCTAAGTTTGACATAAAATATAAAATAAATACGGAAGTGTGTCAGCATGACGTACACGTAGGATGAAAGAATAGGACCAGAACTTTAGTACTATACCACCCAAGTTACCTTAAAAACTTAGGTTTTGGAAATATGGGTGATTAAATTAGTCGCTATGCGATGTGCGGACAACGATTTGTCTAAGTTTGACATGAAATATAAAAATTAATACGGAATTGTGGATACATGACGTACACGTAGGGTGATGAAATAGGACCAGAACTTCTGTATTATACCACCCAAGTTACCGTAAAAACTTAGGTTTTGGAAATATGGCTGATTAAAGTAGTCGCATTGAGATGTGCGGACAGCGATTTGTCAAAATATGACATGAAAAATAAAATAAATACGGAAGTGTGCCAACATGACTTACACATAGGATGATAGAATAGGTCCTGAAATTTAGTATTATACCACCCAAGTTACCTTAAAAACTTAGGTTTTGGAAATATGGGTGATTAAATTAGTCGCTATGCGATGTGCGGACAACGATTTGTCTAAGTTTGACATGAAATATAAAAATAAATACGGAATTGTGGATACATGACGTTCACATAGGGTGTTAGAATAGGACCAGAACTTCTGTATTATACCACCCAAGTTACCGTAAAAACTTAGGTTTTGGAAATATGGCTGATTAAAGTAGTCGCATTGAGATGTGCGGACAGAGATTTGTCGAAGTTTGACACGAAATATAAAAAAATACGGAGGTGTGCCAACATGACGTACACATAGGATAATAGAATAGGTCCAGAACTTTCGTACTATACCACCCAAGTTACCTTAAAAACTTAGGTTTTGGAAATACGGGTGATTAAAATAGTCGCTTTGGATGTGTGGACAGTGATCCACCTAAGTTTGACATAAAATATAAAATAAATACGGCAGTGTGTCAGCATGACGTACACGTAGGGTGATGAAATAGGACCAGAACTTCTGTATTATACCACCCAAGTTACCGTAAAAACTTAGGTTTTGGAAATATGGGTGATTAAATTAGTCGCTATGCGATGTGCGGACAACGATTTGTCGAAGTTTTTCACGAAATATAAAAAAAAATACGGAGGTGTGCCAACATGACGTACACATAGGATGATAGAATAGGTCCAGAACTTTAGTACTATACCACCCAAGTTACCTTAAAAACTTAGGTTTTGGAAATACGGGTGATTAAAATATTCGCTTTGGATGTGTGGACAGCGATCCACCTAAGTTTGACATAAAATATAAAATAAATACGGCAGTGTGTCAGCATGACGTACACGTAGGATGAAAGAATAGGACCAGAACTTTAGTTCTATACCACCCAAGTTACCTTAAAAACTTAGGTTTTGGAAATATGGGTGATTAAATTAGTCGCTATGCGATGTGCGGACAACGATTTGTCTAAGTTTGACATGAAATATAAAAATAAATACGGAATTTTGGATACATGACGTACACATTGGGTGATAGAATAGGATTAGAACTATATTATTATACCACTCAGGTTACCGTCAAAACTTAGGTTTTGGAAATACGGGTGATTAAAATAGTCGCTTTGGATGTGTGGACAGCGATCCACCTAAGTTTGACATAAAATATAAAATAAATACGGCAGTGTGTCAGCATGACGTACACGTAGGATGAAAGAATAGGACCAGAACTTTAGTACTATACCACCCAAGTTACCTTAAAAACTTAGGTTTTGGAAATATGGGTGATTAAATTAGTCGCTATGCGATGTGCGGACAACGATTTGTCTAAGTATGACATGAAATATTATAATAAATACGGAGGTGTGCCAACATTACGTACACGTAGGGTGATAGAATAGGACCAGAACTTCTGTATTATACCACCCAAGTTACCGTAAAAACTTAGGTTTTGGAAATATGGCTGATTAAAGTAGTCGCATTGAGATGTGCGGACAGAGATTCGTCGAAGTTTGACACGAAATATAAAATAAATACGGAGGTGTGCCAACATGACGTACACATAGGATGATAGAATAGGTCCAGAACTTTCGTACTATACCACCCAAGTTACCTTAAAAACTTAGGTTTTGGAAATACGGGTGATTAAAATAGTCGCTTTGGATGTGTGGACAGTGATCCACCTAAGTTTGACATAAAATATAAAATAAATACGGCAGTGTGTCAGCATGACGTACACGTAAAGTGATGAAATAGGACCAGAACTTCTGTATTATACCACCCAAGTTACCGTAAAAACTTAGGTTTTGGAAATACGGGTGATTAAAATAGTCGCTTTGGATGTGTGGACAGCGATCCACCTAAGTTTGACATAAAATATAAAATAAATACGGCAGTGTGTCAGCATGACGTACACGTAGGATGAAAGAATAGGACCAGAACTTTAGTACTATACCACCCAAGTTACCATAAAAACGTAGGTTTTAGAAATATGGGTGATTAAATTAGTCGCTATGCGATGTGCGGACAACGATTTGTCTAAGTTTGACATGAAATATAAAAATAAATACGGAATTTTGGATACATGACGTACACATTGGGTGATAGAATAGGATTAGAACTATATTATTATACCACTCAGGTTACCGTCAAAACTTAGGTTTTGGAAATACGGGTGATTAAAATAGTCGCTTTGGATATGTGGACAGCGATCCACCTAAGTTTGACATAAAATATAAAATAAATACGGCAGTGTGTCAGCATGACGTACACGTAGGATGAAAGAATAGGACCAGAACTTTAGTACTATACCACCCAAGTTACCTTAAAAACTTAGGTTTTGGAAATATGGGTGATTAAATTAGTCGCTATGCGATGTACGGACAACGATTTGTCTAAGTATGACATGAAATATAATAATAAATACCGAGGTGTGCCAACATTACGTACACGTAGGGTGATAGAATAGGACCAGAACTTCTGTATTATACCACCCAAGTTACCGTAAAAACTTAGGTTTTGGAAATATGGCTGATTAAAGTAGTCGCATTGAGATGTGCGGACAGAGATTTGTCGAAGTTTGACACGAAATATAAAAAAAATACGGTGGTGTGCCAACATGACGTACACATAGGATGATAGAATAGGTCCAGAACTTTAGTACCATACCACCCAAGTTACCTTAAAAACTTAGGTTTTGGAAATACGGGTGATTAAAATAGTCGCCTTGGATGTGTGGACAGTGATCCACCAAAGTTTGACATAAAATATAAAATAAATACGGCAGTGTGTCAGCATGACGTACACGTAGGGTGATGAAATAGGACCAGAACTTCTGTATTATACCACCCAAGTTACCGTAAAAACTTAGGTTTTGGAAATATGGCTGATTAAAGTAGTCGCATTGAGATGTGCGGACAGCGATTTGTCAAAGTATGACATAAAAAATAAAATAAATACGGAAGTGTGCCACCATGACGTACACATAGGATGATAGAATAGGTCCTGAAATTTAGTATTATACCACCCAAGTTACCTTAAAAACTTAGGTTTTGGAAATATGGGTGATTAAATTAGTCGCTATGCGATGTGCGGACAACGATTTGTCTAAGTTTGACATGAAATATAAAAATAAATACGGAATTGTGGATACATGACGTACACATAGGGTGATAGAATAGGACCAGAACTTCTGTATTATACCACCCAAGTTACCGTAAAAACTTAGGTTTTGGAAATATGGCTGATTAAAGTAGTCGCATTGAGATGTGCGGACAGCGATTTGTCAAAGTATGACATGAAAAATAAAATAAATACGGAAGTGTGCCAACATGACGTACACATAGGATGATAGAATAGGTCCTGAAATTTAGTATTATACCACCCAAGTTACCTTAAAAACTTAGGTTTTGGAAATATGGGTGATTAAATTAGTCGCTATGCGATGTGCGGACAACGATTTGTCTAAGTTTGACATGAATTATAAAAATAAATACGGAATTGTGGATACATGACGTACACATAGGGTGATAGAATAGGACCAGAACTTCTGTATTATACCACCCAAGTTACCGTAAAAACTTAGGTTTTGGAAATATGGGTGATTAAATTAGTCGCTATGCGATGTGCGGACAGAGATTTGTCGAAGTTTGACACGAAATATAAAAAAATACGGAGGTGTGCCAACATGACGTACACATAGGATGATAAAATAGGTCCAGAACTTTAGTACTATACCACCCAAGTTACCTTAAAAACTTAGGTTTTGGAAATACGGGTGATTAAAATAGTCGCTTTGGATGTGTGGACAGTGATCCACCTAAGTTTGACATAAAATATAAAATAAATACGGAATTGTGGATACATGACGTACACATAGGGTGATAGAATAGGACCAGAACTTCTGTATTATACCACCCAAGTTACCTTAAAAACTTAGGTTTTGGAAATACGGGTGATTAAAATAGTCGCTTTGGATGTGTGGACAGTGATCCACCTAAGTTTGACATAAAATATAAAATAAATACGGCAGTGTGTCAGCATGACGTACACGTAGGGTGATGAAATAGGACCAGAACCTCTGTATTATACCACCCAAGTTACCGTAAAAACTTAGGTTTTGGAAATATGGGTGATTAAATTAGTCGCTATGCGATGTGCGGACAACGATTTGTCGAAGTTTGACACGAAATATAAAAAAAATACGGAGGTGTGCCAACATGAGGTACACATAGGATGATAGAATAGGTCCAGAACTTTAGTACTATACCACCCAAGTTACCTTAAAAACATAGGATTTGGAAATACGGGTGATTAAAATAGTCGCTTTGGATGTGTGGACAGTGATCCACCTAAGTTTGACATAAAATATAAAATAAATACGGAATTGTGGATACATGACATACACATAGGGTGATAGAATAGGTCCAGAACTTTAGTACTATACCACCCAAGTTACCGTAAAAACTTAGGTTTTGGAAATATGGGTGATTAAATTAGTCGCTATGCGATGTGCGGACAACGATTTGTCTAAGTTTGACATGAAATATAAAAATAAATACGGAATTGTGGATACATGACGTACACATAGGGTGATAGAATAGGACCAGAACTTTAGTACTATACCACCCAAGTTACCTTAAAAACTTAGGTTTTGGAAATACGGGTGATTAAAATAGTCGCTTTGGATGTGTGGACAGTGATCCACCTAAGTTTGACATAAAATATAAAATAAATACGGCAGTGTGTCAGCATGACGTACACGTAGGGTGATGAAATAGGACCAGAACGTCTGTATTATACCACCCAAGTTACCGTAAAAACTTAGGTTTTGGAAATATGGCTGATTAAATTAGTCGCTATGCGATGTGCGGACAACGATTTGTCGAAGTTTGACACGAAATATAAAAAAAATACGGAGGTGTGCCAACATGACGTACACATAGGATGATAGAATAGGTCCAGAACTTTAGTACTATACCACCCAAGTTACCGTAAAAACTTAGGTTTTGGAAATATGGGTGATTAAATTAGTCGCTATGCGATGTGCGGACAACGATTTGTCTAAGTTTGACATGAAATATAAAAATAAATATGGAATTGTGGATACATGACGTACACATAGGGTGATAGAATAGGACCAGAACTTCTGTACTATACCACCCAAGTTACCGTAAAAACTTAGGTTTTGGAAATATGGCTGATTAAATTAGTCGCTATGCGATGTGCGGACAACGATTTGTCTAAGTATGACATGAAATATAATAATAAATACGGAAGTGTGCCAACATTACGTACATATAGGGTGATAGAATAGGACCAGAACTTCTGTATTATACCACCCAAGTTACCGTAAAAACTTAGGTTTTGGAAATATGGCTGATTAAAGTAGTCGCATTGAGATGTGCGGACAGAGATTTGTCGAAGTTTGACACGAAATATAAAAAAAATACGGAGGTGTGCCAACATGACGTACACATAGGATGATAGAATAGGTCCAGAACTTTAGTACTATACCACCAAAGTTACCTTAAAAACGTAGGTTTTGGAAATACGGGTGATTAAAATAGTCGCTTTGGATGTGTGGACAGCGATCCACCTAAGTTTGACATAAAATATAAAATAAATACGGCAGTGTGTCAGCATGACGTACACGTAGGATGAAAGAATAGGACCAGAACTTTAGTTCTATACCACCCAAGTTACCTTAAAAACTTAGGTTTTGGAAATATGGGTGATTAAATTAGTCGCTATGCGATGTGCGGACAGAGATTTGTCTAAGTATGACATGAAATATAATAATAAATACGGAGGTGTGCCAACATTACGTACACGTAGGGTGATAGAATAGGACCAGAACTTCTGTATTATACCACCCAAGTTCCCGTAAAAACTTAGGTTTTGGAAATATGGCTGATAAAGTAGTCGCATTGAGATGTGCGGACAGAGATTTGTCGAAGTTTGACACGAAATATAAAAATAAATACGGAATTGTGGATACATGTCGTACACATAGGGTGATAGAATAGGACCAGAACTTCTGTATTATACCACCCAAGTTACCTTAAAAACTTAGGTTTTGGAAATATGGGTGATTAAATTAGTCGCTATGCGATGTGCGGACAACGATTTGTCTAAGTTTGACATGAAATATAAAAATAAATACGGAGGTGTGCCAACATTACGTACACGTAGGGTGATAGAATAGGACCACAACTTCTGTATTATACCACCCAAGTTACCGTAAAAATTTAGGTTTTGGAAATATGGCTGATTAAAGTAGTCGCATTGAGATGTGCGGACAGAGATTTGTCGAAGTTTGACACGAAAAATAAAATAAATACGGAAGTGTGCCAACATGACGTACACATAGGGTGATAGAATAGGACCAGAACTTCTGTATTATACCACCCAAGTTACCGTAAAAACTTAGGTTTTGGAAATATGGGTGATTAAATTAGTCGCTATGCGATGTGCGGACAACGATTTGTCTAAGTTTGACATGAAATATAAAAATAAATACGGAGGTGTGCCAACATTACGTACACGTAGGGTGATAGAATAGGACCACAACTTCTGTATTATACCACCCAAGTTACCGTAAAAATTTAGGTTTTGGAAATATGGCTGATTAAAGTAGTCGCATTGAGATGTGCGGACAGAGATTTGTCGAAGTTTGACACGAAATATAAAAAAATACGGAGGTGTGCCAACATGACGTACACATAGGATGATAGAATAGGTCCAGAACTTTAGTACTATACCACCCAAGTTACCGTAAAAAATTAGGTTTTGGAAATATGGCTGATTAAAGTAGTCGCATTGAGATGTGCGGACAGCGATTTGTCAAAGTATGACATGAAAAATAAAATAAATACGGAGGTGTGCCAACATGACGTACACATAGGATGATAGAATAGGTCCTGAAATTTAGTATTATACCACCCAAGTTACCTTAAAAACTTAGATTTTGGAAATATGGGTAATTAAATTAGTCGCTATGCGATGTGCGGACAACGATTTGTCTAAGTTTGACATGAAATATAAAAATAAATACGGAATTGTGGATACATGACGTACACATAGGGTGATAGAATAGGACCAGAACTTCTGTATTATACCACCCAAGTTACCGTAAAAACTTAGGTTTTGGAAATATGGCTGATTAAAGTAGTCGCATTGAGATGTGCGGACAGCGATTTGTCAAAGTATGACATGAAAAATAAAATAAATACGGAAGTGTGCCAACATGACGTACACATAGGATGATAGAATAGGTCCTGAAATTTAGTATTATACCACCCAAGTTACCTTAAAAACTTAGGTTTTGGAAATGTGTGATTAAATTAGTCGCTATGCGATGTGCGGACAACGATTTGTCTAAGTTTGACATGAAATATAAAAATAAATACGGAATTGTGGATACATGACGTACACATAGGGTGATAGAATAGGACCAGAACTTCTGTATTATACCACCCAAGTTACCGTAAAAACTTAGGTTTTGGAAATATGGGTGATTAAATTAGTCGCTATGCGATGTGCGGACAACGATTTGTCTAAGTTTGACATGAAATATAAAAATAAATACGGAATTTTGGATACATGACGTACACATTGGGTGATAGAATAGGATTAGAACTATATTATTATACCACTCAGGTTACCGTCAAAACTTAGGTTTTGGAAATACGGGTGATTAAAATAGTCGCTTTGGATGTGTGGACAGCGATCCACCTAAGTTTGACATAAAATATAAAATAAATACGGCAGTGTGTCAGCATGACGTACACGTAGGATAAAAGAATAGGACCAGAACTTTAGTACTATACCACCCAAGTTACCTTAAAAACTTAGGTTTTGGAAATATGGGTGATTAAATTAGTCGCTATGCGATGTGCGGACAACGATTTGTCTAAGTATGACATGAAATATAATAATAAATACGGAAGTGTGCCAACATTACGTACATATAGGGTGATAGAATAGGACCAGAACTTCTGTATTATACCACCCAAGTTACCGTAAAAACTTGGGTTTTGGAAATATGGCTGATTAAAGTAGTCGCATTGAGATGTGCGGACAGAGATTTGTCGAAGTTTGACACGAAATATAAAAAAAATACGGAGGTGTGCCAACATGACGTACACATAGGATGATAGAATAGGTCCAGAACTTTAGTACTATACCACCCAAGTTACCTTAAAAACTTAGGTTTTGGAAATACGGGTGATTAAAATAGTCGCTTTGGATGTGTGGACAGCGATCCACCTAAGTTTGACATAAAATATAAAATAAATACGGCAGTGTGTCAGCATGACGTACACGTAGGATGAAAGAATAGGACCAGAACTTTAGTACTATACCACCCAAGTTACCTTAAAAACTTAGGTTTTGGAAATATGGGTGATTAAATTAGTCGCTATGCGATGTGCGGACAACGATTTGTCTAAGTATGACATGAAATATAATAATAAATACGGAGGTGTGCCAACATTACGTACACGTAGGGTGATAGAATAGGACCAGAACTTCTGTATTATACCACCCAAGTTACCGTAAAAACTTAGGTTTTGGAAATATGGCTGATTAAAGTAGTCGCATTGAGATGTGCGGACAGCGATTTGTCAAAGTATGACATGAAAAATAAAATAAATACGGAAGTGTGCCAACATGACGTACACATAGGATGATAGAATAGGTCCTGAAATTTAGTATTATACCACCGAAGTTACCTTAAAAACTTAGGTTTTGGAAATATGGGTGATTAAATTAGTCGCTATGCGATGTGCGGACAACGATTTGTCTAAGTTTGACATGAAATATAAAAATAAATACGGAATTGTGGATACATGACGTACACATAGGGTGATAGAATAGGACCAGAACTTCTGTATTATACCGCCCAAGTTACCGTAAAAACTTAGGTTTTGGAAATATGGCTGATTAAAGTAGTCGCATTGAGATGTGCGGACAAAGATTTTTTCTAAGTTTGACATAAAATATAAAATAAATACGGCAGTGTGTCAGCATGACGTACACGTAGGGTGATGAAATAGGACCAGAACTTCTGTATTATACCACCCAAGTTACCGTAAAAACTTAGGTTTTGGAAATATGGCTGATTAAAGTAGTCGCATTGAGATGTGCGGACAGCGATTTGTCAAAGTATGACATGAAAAATAAAATAAATACGGAAGTTTGCCAACATGACGTACACATAGGATGATAGAATAGGTCCTGAAATTTAGTATTATACCACCCAAGTTACCTTAAAAACTTAGGTTTTGGAAATATGGGTGATTAAATTAGTCGCTATGCGATGTGCGGACAACGATTTGTCTAAGTTTGACATGAAATATAAAAATAAATACGGAATTGTGGATACATGACGTACACATAGGGTGATAGAATAGGACCAGAACTTCTGTACTATACCACCCAAGTTACCGTCAAAACTTAGGTTTTGGAAATATGGGTGATTAAATTAGTCGCTATGCGATGTGCGGACAGAGATTTGTCGAAGTTTGACACGAAATATAAAAAAAATACGGAGGTGTGCCAACATGACGTACACATAGGATGATAGAATAGGTCCAGAACTTTAGTACTATACCACCCAAGTTACCTTAAAAACTTAGGTTTTGGAAATATGGGTGATTAAATTAGTCGCTATGCGATGTGCGGACAACGATTTGTCTAAGTATGACATGAAATATAATAATAAATACGGAGGTGTTCCAACATTACGTACACGTAGGGTGATAGAATAGGACCAGAAATTCTGTTTTATACCACCCAAGTTCCCGTAAAAACTTAGGTTTTGGAAATATGTCTGATTAAAGTAGTCGCATTGAGATGTGCGGACAGAGATTTGTCGAAGTTTGACACGAAATATAAAAATAAATACGGAATTGTGGATACATGACGTACACATAGGGTGATAGAATAGGACCAGAACTTGTGTATTATACCACCCAAGTTACCGTAAAAACTTAGGTTTTGGAAATATGGGTGATTAAATTAGTCGCTATGCGATGTGCGGACAACGATTTGTCTAAGTTTGACATGAAATATAAAAATAAATAAGGAGGTGTGCCAACATTACGTACACGTAGGGTGATAGAATAGGACCAGAACTTCTGTATTATACCACCCAAGTTACCGTAAAAACTTAGGTTTTGGAAATATGGCTGATTAAAGTAGTCGCATTGAGATGTGCGGACAGAGATTTGTCGAAGTTTGACACGAAATATAAAAAAAATACGGAGGTGTGCCAACATGACGTACACATAGGATGATAGAATAGGTCCAGAACTTTAGTACTATACCACCCAAGTTACCGTAAAAACTTAGGTTTTGGAAATATGGCTTATTAAAGTAGTCGCATTGAGATGTGCGGACAGCGATTTGTCAAAGTATGACATGAAAAATAAAATAAATACGGAAGTGTGCCAACATGAGGTACACATAGGATGATAGAATAGGTCCAGAACTTTAGTACTATACCACCCAAGTTACCGTAAAAACTTAGGTTTTGGAAATATGGGTGATTAAATTAGTCGCTATGCGATGTGCGGACAACGATTTGTCTAAGTTTGACATGAAATATAAAAATAAATACGGAATTGTGGATACATGACGTACACATAGGGTGATAGAATAGGACCAGAACTTTAGTACTATACCACCCAAGTTACCTTAAAAACTTAGGTTTTGGAAATACGGGTGATTAAAATAGTCGCTTTGGATGTGTGGACAGTGATCCACCTAAGTTTGACATAAAATATAAAATAAATACGGCAGTGTGTCAGCATGACGTACACGTAGGGTGATGAAATAGGACCAGAACTTCTGTATTATACCACCCAAGTTACCGTAAAAACTTAGGTTTTGGAAATATGGCTGATTAAATTAGTCGCTATGCGATGTGCGGACAACGATTTGTCGAAGTTTGACACGAAATATAAAAAAAATACGGAGGTGTGCCAACATGACGTACACATAGGATGATAGAATAGGTCCAGAACTTTAGTACTATACCACCCAAGTTACCGTAAAAACTTAGGTTTTGGAAATATGGGTGATTAAATTAGTCGCTATGCGATGTGCGGACAACGATTTGTCTAAGTTTGACATGAAATATAAAAATAAATATGGAATTGTGGATACATGACGTACACATAGGGTGATAGAATAGGACCAGAACTTCTGTACTATACCACCCAAGTTACCGTAAAAACTTAGGTTTTGGAAATATGGCTGATTAAATTAGTCGCTATGCGATGTGCGGACAACGATTTGTCTAAGTATGACATGAAATATAATAATAAATACGGAAGTGTGCCAACATTACGTACATATAGGGTGATAGAATAGGACCAGAACTTCTGTATTATACCACCCAAGTTACCGTAAAAACTTAGGTTTTGGAAATATGGCTGATTAAAGTAGTCGCATTGAGATGTGCGGACAGAGATTTGTCGAAGTTTGACACGAAATATAAAAAAAATACGGAGGTGTGCCAACATGACGTACACATAGGATGATAGAATAGGTCCAGAACTTTAGTACTATACCACCAAAGTACCTTAAAAACTTAGGTTTTGGAAATACGGGTGATTAAAATAGTCGCTTTGGATGTGTGGACAGCGATCCACCTAAGTTTGACATAAAATATAAAATAAATACGGCAGTGTGTCAGCATGACGTACACGTAGGATGAAAGAATAGGACCAGAACTTTAGTTCTATACCACCCAAGTTACCTTAAAAACTTAGGTTTTGGAAATATGGGTGATTAAATTAGTCGCTATGCGATGTGCGGACAGAGATTTGTCTAAGTATGACATGAAATATAATAATAAATACGGAGGTGTGCCAACATTACGTACACGTAGGGTGATAGAATAGGACCAGAACTTCTGTATTATACCACCCAAGTTCCCGTAAAAACTTAGGTTTTGGAAATATGGCTGATAAAGTAGTCGCATTGAGATGTGCGGACAGAGATTTGTCGAAGTTTGACACGAAATATAAAAATAAATACGGAATTGTGGATACATGTCGTACACATAGGGTGATAGAATAGGACCAGAACTTCTGTATTATACCACCCAAGTTACCGTAAAAACTTAGGTTTTGGAAATATGGGTGATTAAATTAGTCGCTATGCGATGTGCGGACAACGATTTGTCTAAGTTTGACATGAAATATAAAAATAAATACGGAGGTGTGCCAACATTACGTACACGTAGGGTGATAGAATAGGACCACAACTTCTGTATTATACCACCCAAGTTACCGTAAAAATTTAGGTTTTGGAAATATGGCTGATTAAAGTAGTCGCATTGAGATGTGCGGACAGAGATTTGTCGAAGTTTGACACGAAATATAAAAAAATACGGAGGTGTGCCAACATGACGTACACATAGGATGATAGAATAGGTCCAGAACTTTAGTACTATACCACCCAAGTTACCGTAAAAAATTAGGTTTTGGAAATATGGCTGATTAAAGTAGTCGCATTGAGATGTGCGGACAGCGATTTGTCAAAGTATGACATGAAAAATAAAATAAATACGGAAGTGTGCCAACATGACGTACACATAGGATGATAGAATAGGTCCTGAAATTTAGTATTATACCACCCAAGTTACCTTAAAAACTTAGATTTTGGAAATATGGGTAATTAAATTAGTCGCTATGCGATGTGCGGACAACGATTTGTCTAAGTTTGACATGAAATATAAAAATAAATACGGAATTGTGGATACATGACGTACACATAGGGTGATAGAATAGGACCAGAACTTCTGTATTATACCACCCAAGTTACCGTAAAAACTTAGGTTTTGGAAATATGGCTGATTAAAGTAGTCGCATTGAGATGTGCGGACAGCGATTTGTCAAAGTATGACATGAAAAATAAAATAAATACGGAAGTGTGCCAACATGACGTACACATAGGATGATAGAATAGGTCCTGAAATTTAGTATTATACCACCCAAGTTACCTTAAAAACTTAGGTTTTGGAAATGTGTGATTAAATTAGTCGCTATGCGATGTGCGGACAACGATTTGTCTAAGTTTGACATGAAATATAAAAATAAATACGGAATTGTGGATACATGACGTACACATAGGGTGATAGAATAGGACCAGAACTTCTGTATTATACCACCCAAGTTACCGTAAAAACTTAGGTTTTGGAAATATGGGTGATTAAATTAGTCGCTATGCGATGTGCGGACAACGATTTGTCTAAGTTTGACATGAAATATAAAAATAAATACGGAATTTTGGATACATGACGTACACATTGGGTGATAGAATAGGATTAGAACTATATTATTATACCACTCAGGTTACCGTCAAAACTTAGGTTTTGGAAATACGGGTGATTAAAATAGTCGCTTTGGATGTGTGGACAGCGATCCACCTAAGTTTGACATAAAATATAAAATAAATACGGCAGTGTGTCAGCATGACGTACACGTAGGATAAAAGAATAGGACCAGAACTTTAGTACTATACCACCCAAGTTACCTTAAAAACTTAGGTTTTGGAAATATGGGTGATTAAATTAGTCGCTATGCGATGTGCGGACAACGATTTGTCTAAGTATGACATGAAATATAATAATAAATACGGAAGTGTGCCAACATTACGTACATATAGGGTGATAGAATAGGACCAGAACTTCTGTATTATACCACCCAAGTTACCGTAAAAACTTGGGTTTTGGAAATATGGCTGATTAAAGTAGTCGCATTGAGATGTGCGGACAGAGATTTGTCGAAGTTTGACACGAAATATAAAAAAAATACGGAGGTGTGCCAACATGACGTACACATAGGATGATAGAATAGGTCCAGAACTTTAGTACTATACCACCCAAGTTACCTTAAAAACTTAGGTTTTGGAAATACGGGTGATTAAAATAGTCGCTTTGGATGTGTGGACAGCGATCCACCTAAGTTTGACATAAAATATAAAATAAATACGGCAGTGTGTCAGCATGACGTACACGTAGGATGAAAGAATAGGACCAGAACTTTAGTACTATACCACCCAAGTTACCTTAAAAACTTAGGTTTTGGAAATATGGGTGATTAAATTAGTCGCTATGCGATGTGCGGACAACGATTTGTCTAAGTATGACATGAAATATAATAATAAATACGGAGGTGTGCCAACATTACGTACACGTAGGGTGATAGAATAGGACCAGAACTTCTGTATTATACCACCCAAGTTACCGTAAAAACTTAGGTTTTGGAAATATGGCTGATTAAAGTAGTCGCATTGAGATGTGCGGACAGCGATTTGTCAAAGTTTGACATGAAAAATAAAATAAATACGGAAGTGTGCCAACATGACGTACACATAGGATGATAGAATAGGTCCTGAAATTTAGTATTATACCACCGAAGTTACCTTAAAAACTTAGGTTTTGGAAATATGGTTGATTAAATTAGTCGCTATGCGATGTGCGGACAACGATTTGTCTAAGTTTGACATGAAATATAAAAATAAATACGGAATTGTGGATACATGACGTACACATAGGGTGATAGAATAGGACCAGAACTTCTGTATTATACCGCCCAAGTTACCGTAAAAACTTAGGTTTTGGAAATATGGCTGATTAAAGTAGTCGCATTGAGATGTGCGGACAAAGATTTTTTCTAAGTTTGACATAAAATATAAAATAAATACGGCAGTGTGTCAGCATGACGTACACGTAGGGTGATGAAATAGGACCAGAACTTCTGTATTATACCACCCAAGTTACCGTAAAAACTTAGGTTTTGGAAATATGGCTGATTAAAGTAGTCGCATTGAGATGTGCGGACAGCGATTTGTCAAAGTATGACATGAAAAATAAAATAAATACGGAAGTTTGCCAACATGACGTACACATAGGATGATAGAATAGGTCCTGAAATTTAGTATTATACCACCCAAGTTACCTTAAAAACTTAGGTTTTGGAAATATGGGTGATTAAATTAGTCGCTATGCGATGTGCGGACAACGATTTGTCTAAGTTTGACATGAAATATAAAAATAAATACGGAATTGTGGATACATGACGTACACATAGGGTGATAGAATAGGACCAGAACTTCTGTACTATACCACCCAAGTTACCGTCAAAACTTAGGTTTTGGAAATATGGGTGATTAAATTAGTCGCTATGCGATGTGCGGACAGAGATTTGTCGAAGTTTGACACGAAATATAAAAAAAATACGGAGGTGTGCCAACATGACGTACACATAGGATGATAGAATAGGTCCAGAACTTTAGTACTATACCACCCAAGTTACCTTAAAAACTTAGGTTTTGGAAATATGGGTGATTAAATTAGTCGCTATGCGATGTGCGGACAACGATTTGTCTAAGTATGACATGAAATATAATAATAAATACGGAGGTGTTCCAACATTACGTACACGTAGGGTGATAGAATAGGACCAGAAATTCTGTTTTATACCACCCAAGTTCCCGTAAAAACTTAGGTTTTGGAAATATGTCTGATTAAAGTAGTCGCATTGAGATGTGCGGACAGAGATTTGTCGAAGTTTGACACGAAATATAAAAATAAATACGGAATTGTGGATACATGACGTACACATAGGGTGATAGAATAGGACCAGAACTTGTGTATTATACCACCCAAGTTACCGTAAAAACTTAGGTTTTGGAAATATGGGTGATTAAATTAGTCGCTATGCGATGTGCGGACAACGATTTGTCTAAGTTTGACATGAAATATAAAAATAAATAAGGAGGTGTGCCAACATTACGTACACGTAGGGTGATAGAATAGGACCAGAACTTCTGTATTATACCACCCAAGTTACCGTAAAAACTTAGGTTTTGGAAATATGGCTGATTAAAGTAGTCGCATTGAGATGTGCGGACAGAGATTTGTCGAAGTTTGACACGAAATATAAAAAAAATACGGAGGTGTGCCAACATGACGTACACATAGGATGATAGAATAGGTCCAGAACTTTAGTACTATACCACCCAAGTTACCGTAAAAACTTAGGTTTTGGAAATATGGCTGATTAAAGTAGTCGCATTGAGATGTGCGGACAGCGATTTGTCAAAGTATGACATGAAAAATAAAATAAATACGGAAGTGTGCCAACATGACGTACACATAGGATGATAGAATAGGTCCTGAAATTTAGTATTATACCACCCAAGTAACCTTAAAAACTTAGGTTTTGGAAATATGGGTGATTAAATTAGTCGCTATGCGATGTGCGGACAACGATTTGTCTAAGTTTGACATGAAATATAAAAATAAATACGGAATTGTGGATACATGACGTACACATAGGGTGATAGAATAGGACCAGAACTTCTGTATTATACCACCCAAGTTACCGTAAAAACTTAGGTTTTGGAAATATGGGTGATTAAATTAGTCGCTATGCGATGTGCGGACAACCATTTGTCTAAGTATGACATGAAATATAAAAAAATACGTAGGTGTGCCAACATGACGTACACATAGGATGATAGAATAGGTCCAGAACTTCTGTATTATACCACCCAAGTTACCGTAAAAACTTAGGTTTTGGAAATATGGCTGATTAAAGTAGTCGCATTGAGATGTGCGGACAGCGATTTGTCAAAGTATGACATGAAAAATAAAATAAATACGGAAGTTTGCCAACATGACGTACACATAGGATGATAGAATAGGTCCTGAAATTTAGTATTATACCACCCAAGTTACCTTAAAAACTTAGGTTTTGGAAATATGGGTGATTAAATTAGTCGCTATGCGATGTGCGGACAACGATTTGTCTAAGTTTGACATGAAATATAAAAATAAATACGGAATTGTGGATACATGACGTACACATAGGGTGATAGAATAGGACCAGAACTTCTGTACTATACCACCCAAGTTACCGTCAAAACTTAGGTTTTGGAAATATGGGTGATTAAATTAGTCGCTATGCGATGTGCGGACAGAGATTTGTCGAAGTTTGACACGAAATATAAAAAAAATACGGAGGTGTGCCAACATGACGTACACATAGGATGATAGAATAGGTCCAGAACTTTAGTACTATACCACCCAAGTTACCTTAAAAACTTAGGTTTTGGAAATATGGGTGATTAAATTAGTCGCTATGCGATGTGCGGACAACGATTTGTCTAAGTATGACATGAAATATAATAATAAATACGGAGGTGTTCCAACATTACGTACACGTAGGGTGATAGAATAGGACCAGAAATTCTGTTTTATACCACCCAAGTTCCCGTAAAAACTTAGGTTTTGGAAATATGTCTGATTAAAGTAGTCGCATTGAGATGTGCGGACAGAGATTTGTCGAAGTTTGACACGAAATATAAAAATAAATACGGAATTGTGGATACATGACGTACACATAGGGTGATAGAATAGGACCAGAACTTGTGTATTATACCACCCAAGTTACCGTAAAAACTTAGGTTTTGGAAATATGGGTGATTAAATTAGTCGCTATGCGATGTGCGGACAACGATTTGTCTAAGTTTGACATGAAATATAAAAATAAATAAGGAGGTGTGCCAACATTACGTACACGTAGGGTGATAGAATAGGACCAGAACTTCTGTATTATACCACCCAAGTTACCGTAAAAACTTAGGTTTTGGAAATATGGCTGATTAAAGTAGTCGCATTGAGATGTGCGGACAGAGATTTGTCGAAGTTTGACACGAAATATAAAAAAAATACGGAGGTGTGCCAACATGACGTACACATAGGATGATAGAATAGGTCCAGAACTTTAGTACTATACCACCCAAGTTACCGTAAAAACTTAGGTTTTGGAAATATGGCTGATTAAAGTAGTCGCATTGAGATGTGCGGACAGCGATTTGTCAAAGTATGACATGAAAAATAAAATAAATACGGAAGTGTGCCAACATGACGTACACATAGGATGATAGAATAGGTCCTGAAATTTAGTATTATACCACCCAAGTAACCTTAAAAACTTAGGTTTTGGAAATATGGGTGATTAAATTAGTCGCTATGCGATGTGCGGACAACGATTTGTCTAAGTTTGACATGAAATATAAAAATAAATACGGAATTGTGGATACATGACGTACACATAGGGTGATAGAATAGGACCAGAACTTCTGTATTATACCACCCAAGTTACCGTAAAAACTTAGGTTTTGGAAATATGGGTGATTAAATTAGTCGCTATGCGATGTGCGGACAACCATTTGTCTAAGTATGACATGAAATATAAAAAAATACGTAGGTGTGCCAACATGACGTACACATAGGATGATAGAATAGGTCCAGAACTTCTGTATTATACCACCCAAGTTACCGTAAAAACTTAGGTTTTGGAAATATGGCTGATTAAAGTAGTCGCATTGAGATGTGCGGACAGCGATTTGTCAAAGTATGACATGAAAAATAAAATAAATACGGAAGTTTGCCAACATGACGTACACATAGGATGATAGAATAGGTCCTGAAATTTAGTATTATACCACCCAAGTTACCTTAAAAACTTAGGTTTTGGAAATATGGGTGATTAAATTAGTCGCTATGCGATGTGCGGACAACGATTTGTCTAAGTTTGACATGAAATATAAAAATAAATACGGTATTGTGGATACATGACGTACACATAGGGTGATAGAATAGGACCAGAACTTCTGTACTATACCACCCAAGTTACCGTCAAAACTTAGGTTTTGGAAATATGGGTGATTAAATTAGTCGCTATGCGATGTGCGGACAGAGATTTGTCGAAGTTTGACACGAAATATAAAAAAAATACGGAGGTGTGCCAACATGACGTACACATAGGATGATAGAATAGGTCCAGAACTTTAGTACTATACCACCCAAGTTACCTTAAAAACTTAGGTTTTGGAAATATGGGTGATTAAATTAGTCGCTATGCGATGTGCGGACAACGATTTGTCTAAGTATGACATGAAATATAATAATAAATACGGAGGTGTTCCAACATTACGTACACGTAGGGTGATAGAATAGGACCAGAAATTCTGTTTTATACCACCCAAGTTCCCGTAAAAACTTAGGTTTTGGAAATATGTCTGATTAAAGTAGTCGCATTGAGATGTGCGGACAGAGATTTGTCGAAGTTTGACACGAAATATAAAAATAAATACGGAATTGTGGATACATGACGTACACATAGGGTGATAGAATAGGACCAGAACTTCTGTATTATACCACCCAAGTTACCGTAAAAACTTAGGTTTTGGAAATATGGGTGATTAAATTAGTCGCTATGCGATGTGCGGACAACGATTTGTCTAAGTTTGACATGAAATATAAAAATAAATAAGGAGGTGTGCCAACATTACGTACACGTAGGGTGATAGAATAGGACCAGAACTTCTGTATTATACCACCCAAGTTACCGTAAAAACTTAGGTTTTGGAAATATGGCTGATTAAAGTAGTCGCATTGAGATGTGCGGACAGAGATTTGTCGAAGTTTGACACGAAATATAAAAAAAATACGGAGGTGTGCCAACATGACGTACACATAGGATGATAGAATAGGTCCAGAACTTTAGTACTATACCACCCAAGTTACCGTAAAAACTTAGGTTTTGGAAATATGGCTGATTAAAGTAGTCGCATTGAGATGTGCGGACAGCGATTTGTCAAAGTATGACATGAAAAATAAAATAAATACGGAAGTGTGCCAACATGACGTACACATAGGATGATAGAATAGGTCCTGAAATTTAGTATTATACCACCCAAGTAACCTTAAAAACTTAGGTTTTGGAAATATGGGTGATTAAATTAGTCGCTATGCGATGTGCGGACAACGATTTGTCTAAGTTTGACATGAAATATAAAAATAAATACGGAATTGTGGATACATGACGTACACATAGGGTGATAGAATAGGACCAGAACTTCTGTATTATACCACCCAAGTTACCGTAAAAACTTAGGTTTTGGAAATATGGCTGATTAAAGTAGTCGCATTGAGATGTGCGGACAGCGATTTGTCAAAGTATGACATGAAAAATAAAATAAATACGGAAGTGTGCAACATGACGTACACATAGGATGATAGAATAGGTCCTGAAATTTAGTATTATACCACCCAAGTTACCTTAAAAACTTAGGTTTTGGAAATACGGGTGATTAAAATAGTCGCTTTGGATGTGTGGACAGCGATCCACCTAAGTTTTACATAAAATATAAAATAAATACGGCAGTGTGTCAGCATGACGTACACGTAGGATGAAAGAATAGGACCAGAACTTTAGTACTATACCACCCAAGTTACCTTAAAAACTTAGGTTTTGGAAATATGGGTGATTAAATTAGTCGCTATGCGATGTGCGGACAACGATTTGTCTAAGTATGACATGAAATATAATAATAAATACGGAGGTGTGCCAACATTACGTACACGTAGGGTGATAGAATAGGACCAGAACTTCTGTATTATACCACCCAAGTTACCGTAAAAACTTAGGTTTTGGAAATATGGCTGATTAAAGTAGTCGCATTGAGATGTGCGGACAGCGATTTGTCAAAGTATGACATGAAAAATAAAATAAATACGGAAGTGTGCCAACATGACGTACACATAGGATGATAGAATAGGACCAGAACGTTAGTATTATACCAACCAAGTTACCGTAAAAACTTAGGTTTTGGGAATATGGGTGATTAAATTAGTCGCTATGCGATGTGCGGACAACGATTTGTCTAAGTTTGACATGAAATATAAAAATAAATACGGAATTGTGGATACATGACGTACACATAGGGTGATAGAATAGGACCAGAACTTCTGTATTATACCACCCAAGTTACCGTAAAAACTTAGGTTTTGGAAATATGGGTGATTAAATTAGTCGCTATGCGATGTGCGGACAACGATTTGTCTAAGTTTGACATGAAATATAAAAATAAATACGGAATTTTGGACACATGACGTACACATTGGGTGATAGAATAGGATTAGAACTATATTATTATACCACTCAGGTTACCGTCAAAACTTAGGTTTTGGAAATACGGGTGATTAAAATAGTCGCTTTGGATGTGTGGACAGCGATCCACCTAAGTTTGACATAAAATATAAAATAAATACGGCAGCATGACGTACACGTAGGATGAAAGAATAGGACCAGAACTTTAGTACTATACCACCCAAGTTACCTTAAAAACTTAGGTTTTGGAAATATGGGTGATTAAATTAGTCGCTATGCGATGTGCGGACAACGATTTGTCTAAGTATGACATGAAATATAATAATAAATACGGAAGTGTGCCAACATTACGTACATATAGGGTGATGGGATAGGACCAGAACTTCTGTATTATACCACCCAAGTTACCGTAAAAACTTAGGTTTTGGAAATATGGCTGATTAAAGTAGTCGCATTGAGATGTGCGGACAGAGATTTGTCGAAGTTTGACACGAAATATAAAAAAATACGGAGGTGTGCCAACATGACGTACACATAGGATGATAGAATAGGTCCAGAACTTTAGTACTATACCACCCAAGTTACCTTAAAAACTTAGGTTTTGGAAATACGGGTGATTAAAATAGTCGCTTTGGATGTGTGGACAGCGATCCACCTAAGTTTGACATAAAATATAAAATAAATACGGCAGTGTGTCAGCATGACGTACACGTAGGATGAAAGAATAGGACCAGAACTTTAGTACTATACCACCCAAGTTACCTTAAAAACTTAGGTTTTGGAAATATGGGTGATTAAATTAGTCGCTATGCGATGTGCGGACAACGATTTGTCTAAGTATGACATGAAATATAATAATAAATACGGAGGTGTGCCAACATTACGTACACGTAGGGTGATAGAATAGGACCAGAACTTCTGTATTATACCACCCAAGTTACCGTAAAAACTTAGGTTTTGGAAATATGGCTGATTAAAGTAGTCGCATTGAGATGTGCGGACAGCGATTTGTCAAAGTATGACATGAAAAATAAAATAAATACGGAAGTGTGCCAACATGACGTACACATAGGATAATAGAATAGGACCAGAACGTTAGTATTATACCAACCAAGTTACCGTAAAAACTTAGGTTTTGGGAATATGGGTGATTAAATTAGTCGCTATGCGATGTGCGGACAACGATTTGTCTAAGTTTGACATGAAATATAAAAATAAATACGGAATTGTGGATACATGACGTACACATAGGGTGATAGAATAGGACCAGAACTTCTGTATTATACCGCCCAAGTTACCGTAAAAACTTAGGTTTTGGAAATATGGCTGATTAAAGTAGTCGCATTGAGATGTGCGGAAAAAGATTTTTTCTAAGTTTGACATAAAATATAAAATAAATACGGCAGTGTGTCAGCATGACGTACACGTAGGGTGATGAAATAGGACCAGAACGTCTGTATTATACCACCCAAGTTACCGTAAAAACTTAGGTTTTGGAAATATGGCTGATTAAAGTAGTCGCATTGAGATGTGCGGACAGCGATTTGTCAAAGTATGACATGAAAAATAAAATAAATACGGAAGTTTGCCAACATGACGTACACATAGGATGATAGAATAGGTCCTGAAATTTAGTATTATACCACCCAAGTTACCTTAAAAACTTAGGTTTTGGAAATATGGGTGATTAAATTAGTCGCTATGCGATGTGCGGACAACGATTTGTCTAAGTTTGACATGAAATATAAAAATAAATACGGAATTGTGGATACATGACGTACACATAGGGTGATAGAATAGGACCAGAACTTCTGTACTATACCACCCAAATTACCGTCAAAACTTAGGTTTTGGAAATATGGGTGATTAAATTAGTCGCTATGCGATGTGCGGACAGAGATTTGTCGAAGTTTGACACGAAATATAAAAAAAATACGGAGGTGTGCCAACATGACGTACACATAGGATGATAGAATAGGTCCAGAACTTTAGTACTATACCACCCAAGTTACCTTAAAAACTTAGGTTTTGGAAATATGGGTGATTAAATTAGTCGCTATGCGATGTGCGGACAACGATTTGTCTAAGTATGACATGAAATATAATAATAAATACGGAGGTGTTCCAACATTACGTACACGTAGGGTGATAGAATAGGACCAGAAATTCTGTTTTATACCACCCAAGTTCCCGTAAAAACTTAGGTTTTGGAAATATGGCTGATTAAAGTAGTCGCATTGAGATGTGCGGACAGAGATTTGTCGAAGTTTGACACGAAATATAAAAATAAATACGGAATTGTGGATACATGACGTACACATAGGGTGATAGAATAGGACCAGAACTTCTGTATTATACCACCCAAGTTACCGTAAAAACTTAGGTTTTGGAAATATGGGTGATTAAATTAGTCGCTATGCGATGTGCGGACAACGATTTGTCTAAGTTTGACATGAAATATAAAAAAAAATAAGGAGGTGTGCCAACATTACGTACACGTAGGGTGATAGAATAGGACCAGAACTTCTGTATTATACCACCCAAGTTACCGTAAAAACTTAGGTTTTGGAAATATGGCTGATTAAAGTAGTCGCATTGAGATGTGCGGACAGAGATTTGTCGAAGTTTGACACGAAATATAAAAAAAATACGGAGGTGTGCCAACATGACGTACACATAGGATGATAGAATAGGTCCAGAACTTTAGTACTATACCACCCAAGTTACCGTAAAAACTTAGGTTTTGGAAATATGGCTGATTAAAGTAGTCGCATTGAGATGTGCGGACAGCGATTTGTCAAAGTATGACATGAAAAATAAAATAAATACGGAAGTGTGCCAACATGACGTACACATAGGATGATAGAATAGGTCCTGAAATTTAGTATTATACCACCCAAGTAACCTTAAAAACTTAGGTTTTGGAAATATGGGTGATTAAATTAGTCGCTATGCGATGTGCGGACAACGATTTGTCTAAGTTTGACATGACATATAAAAATAAATACGGAATTGTGGATACATGACGTACACATAGGGTGATAGAATAGGACCAGAACTTCTGTATTATACCACCCAAGTTACCGTAAAAACTTAGGTTTTGGAAATATGGCTGATTAAAGTAGTCGCATTGAGATGTGCGGACAGCGATTTGTCAAAGTATGACATGAAAAATAAAATAAATACGGAAGTGTGCAACATGACGTACACATAGGATGATAGAATAGGTCCTGAAATTTAGTATTATACCACCCAAGTTACCTTAAAAACTTAGGTTTTGGAAATACGGGTGATTAAAATAGTCGCTTTGGATGTGTGGACAGCGATCCACCTAAGTTTGACATAAAATATAAAATAAATACGGCAGTGTGTCAGCATGACGTACACGTAGGATGAAAGATTAGGACCAGAACTTTAGTACTATACCACCCAAGTTACCTTAAAAACTTAGGTTTTGGAAATATGGGTGATTAAATTAGTCGCTATGCGATGTGCAAACAACGATTTGTCTAAGTATGACATGAAATATAATAATAAATACGGAGGTGTGCCAACATTACGTACACGTAGGGTGATAGAATAGGACCAGAACTTCTGTATTATACCACCCAAGTTACCGTAAAAACTTAGGTTTTGGAAATATGGCTGATTAAAGTAGTCGCATTGAGATGTGCGGACAGCGATTTGTCAAAGTATGACATGAAAAATAAAATAAATACGGAAGTGTGCCAACATGACGTACACATAGGATAATAGAATAGGACCAGAACGTTAGTATTATACCAACCAAGTTACCGTAAAAACTTAGGTTTTGGGAATATGGGTGATTAAATTAGTCGCTATGCGATGTGCGGACAACGATTTGTCTAAGTTTGACATGAAATATAAAAATAAATACGGAATTGTGGATACATGACGTACACATAGGGTGATAGAATAGGACCAGAACTTCTGTATTATACCGCCCAAGTTACCGTAAAAACTTAGGTTTTGGAAATATGGCTGATTAAAGTAGTCGCATTGAGATGTGCGGACAAAGATTTTTTCTAAGTTTGACATAAAATATAAAATAAATACGGCAGTGTGTCAGCATGACGTACACGTAGGGTGATGAAATAGGACCAGAACTTCTGTATTATACCACCCAAGTTACCGTAAAAACTTAGGTTTTGGAAATATGGCTGATTAAAGTAGTCGCATTGAGATGTGCGGACAGCGATTTGTCAAAGTATGACATGAAAAATAAAATAAATACGGAAGTTTGCCAACATGACGTACACATAGGATGATAGAATAGGTCCTGAAATTTAGTATTATACCACCCAAGTTACCTTAAAAACTTAGGTTTTGGAAATATGGGTGATTAAATTAGTCGCTATGCGATGTGCGGACAACGATTTGTCTAAGTTTGACATGAAATATAAAAATAAATACGGAATTGTGGATACATGACGTACACATAGGGTGATAGAATAGGACCAGAACTTCTGTACTATACCACCCAAGTTACCGTCAAAACTTAGGTTTTGGAAATATGGGTGATTAAATTAGTCGCTATGCGATGTGCGGACAGAGATTTGTCGAAGTTTGACACGAAATATAAAAAAAATACGGAGGTGTGCCAACATGACGTACACATAGGATGATAGAATAGGTCCAGAACTTTAGTACTATACCACCCAAGTTACCTTAAAAACTTAGGTTTTGGAAATATGGGTGATTAAATTAGTCGCTATGCGATGTGCGGACAACGATTTGTCTAAGTATGACATGAAATATAATAATAAATACGGAGGTGTTCCAACATTACGTACACGTAGGGTGATAGAATAGGACCAGAAATTCTGTTTTATACCACCCAAGTTCCCGTAAAAACTTAGGTTTTGGAAATATGGCTGATTAAAGTAGTCGCATTGAGATGTGCGGACAGAGATTTGTCGAAGTTTGACACGAAATATAAAAATAAATACGGAATTGTGGATACATGACGTACACATAGGGTGATAGAATAGGACCAGAACTTCTGTATTATACCACCCAAGTTACCGTAAAAACTTAGGATTTGGAAATATGGGTGATTAAATTAGTCGCTATGCGATGTGCGGACAACGATTTGTCTAAGTTTGACATGAAATATAAAAATAAATAAGGAGGTGTGCCAACATTACGTACACGTAGGGTGATAGAATAGGACCAGAACTTCTGTATTATACCACCCAAGTTACCGTAAAAACTTAGGTTTTGGAAATATGGCTGATTAAAGTAGTCGCATTGAGATGTGCGGACAGAGATTTGTCGAAGTTTGACACGAAATATAAAAAAAATACGGAGGTGTGCCAACATGACGTACACATAGGATGATAGAATAGGTCCAGAACTTTAGTACTATACCACCCAAGTTACCGTAAAAACTTCGGTTTTGGAAATATGGCTGATTAAAGTAGTCGCATTGAGATGTGCGGACAGCGATTTGTCAAAGTATGACATGAAAAATAAAATAAATACGGAAGTGTGCCAACATGACGTACACATAGGATGATAGAATAGGTCCTGAAATTTAGTATTATACCACCCAAGTAACCTTAAAAACTTAGGTTTTGGAAATATGGGTGATTAAATTAGTCGCTATGCGATGTGCGGACAACGATTTGTCTAAGTTTGACATGAAATATAAAAATAAATACGGAATTGTGGATACATGACGTACACATAGGGTGATAGAATAGGACCAGAACTTCTGTATTATACCACCCAAGTTACCGTAAAAACTTAGGTTTTGGAAATATGGCTGATTAAAGTAGTCGCATTGAGATGTGCGGACAGCGATTTGTCAAAGTATGACATGAAAAATAAAATAAATACGGAAGTGTTCAACATGACGTACACATATGATGATAGAATAGGTCCTGAAATTTAGTATTATACCACCCAAGTTACCTTAAAAACTTAGGTTTTGGAAATACGGGTGATTAAAATAGTCGCTTTGGATGTGTGGACAGCGATCCACCTAAGTTTGACATAAAATATAAAATAAATACGGCAGTGTGTCAGCATGACGTACACGTAGGATGAAAGAATAGGACCAGAACTTTAGTACTATACCACCCAAGTTACCTTAAAAACTTAGGTTTTGGAAATATGGGTGATTAAATTAGTCGCTATGCGATGTGCGGACAACGATTTGTCTAAGTATGACATGAAATATAATAATAAATACGGAGGTGTGCCAACATTACGTACACGTAGGGTGATAGAATAGGACCAGAACTTCTGTATTATACCACCCAAGTTACCGTAAAAACTTAGGTTTTGGAAATATGGCTGATTAAAGTAGTCGCATTGAGATGTGCGGACAGCGATTTGTCAAAGTATGACATGAAAAATAAAATAAATACGGAAGTGTGCCAACATGACGTACACATAGGATGATAGAATAGGACCAGAACGTTAGTATTATACCAACCAAGTTACCGTAAAAACTTAGGTTTTGGGAATATGGGTGATTAAATTAGTCGCTATGCGATGTGCGGACAACGATTTGTCTAAGTTTGACATGAAATATAAAAATAAATACGGAATTTTGGACACATGACGTACACATTGGGTGATAGAATAGGATTAGAACTATATTATTATACCACTCAGGTTACCGTCAAAACTTAGGTTTTGGAAATACGGGTGATTAAAATAGTCGCTTTGGATGTGTGGACAGCGATCCACCTAAGTTTGACATAAAATATAAAATAAATACGGCAGCATGACGTACACGTAGGATGAAAGAATAGGACCAGAACTTTAGTACTATACCACCCAAGTTACCTTAAAAACTTAGGTTTTGGAAATATGGGTGATTAAATTAGTCGCTATGCGATGTGCGGACAACGATTTGTCTAAGTATGACATGAAATATAATAATAAATACGGAAGTGTGCCAACATTACGTACATATAGGGTGATGGAATAGGACCAGAACTTCTGTATTATACCACCCAAGTTACCGTAAAAACTTAGGTTTTGGAAATATGGCTGATTAAAGTAGTCGCATTGAGATGTGCGGACAGAGATTTGTCGAAGTTTGACACGAAATATAAAAAAATACGGAGGTGTGCCAACATGACGTACACATAGGATGATAGAATAGGTCCAGAACTTTAGTACTATACCACCCAAGTTACCTTAAAAACTTAGGTTTTGGAAATACGGGTGATTAAAATAGTCGCTTTGGATGTGTGGACAGCGATCCACCTAAGTTTGACATAAAATATAAAATAAATACGGCAGTGTGTCAGCATGACGTACACGTAGGATGAAAGAATAGGACCAGAACTTTAGTACTATACCACCCAAGTTACCTTAAAAACTTAGGTTTTGGAAATATGGGTGATTAAATTAGTCGCTATGCGATGTGCGGACAACGATTTGTCTAAGTATGACATGAAATATAATAATAAATACGGAGGTGTGCCAACATTACGTACACGTAGGGTGATAGAATAGGACCAGAACTTCTGTATTATACCACCCAAGTTACCGTAAAAACTTAGGTTTTGGAAATATGGCTGATTAAAGTAGTCGCATTGAGATGTGCGGACAGCGATTTGTCAAAGTATGACATGAAAAATAAAATAAATACGGAAGTGTGCCAACATGACGTACACATAGGATAATAGAATAGGACCAGAACGTTAGTATTATACCAACCAAGTTACCGTAAAAACTTAGGTTTTGGGAATATGGGTGATTAAATTAGTCGCTATGCGATGTGCGGACAACGAGTTGTCTAAGTTTGACATGAAATATAAAAATAAATACGGAATTGTGGATACATGACGTACACATAGGGTGATAGAATAGGACCAGAACTTCTGTATTATACCACCCAAGTTACCGTAAAAACTTAGGTTTTGGAAATATGGGTGATTAAATTAGTCGCTATGCGATGTGCGGACAACGATTTGTCTAAGTTTGACATGAAATATAAAAATAAATACGGAATTTTGGACACATGACGTACACATTGGGTGATAGAATAGGATTAGAACTATATTATTATACCACTCAGGTTACCGTCAAAACTTAGGTTTTGGAAATACGGGTGATTAAAATAGTCGCTTTGGATGTGTGGACAGCGATCCACCTAAGTTTGACATAAAATATAAAATAAATACGGCAGTGTGTCAGCATGACGTATACGTAGGATGAAAGAATAGGACCAGAACTTTAGTACTATACCACCCAAGTTACCTTAAAAACTTAGGTTTTGGAAATATGGCTGATTAAATTAGTCGCTATGCGATGTGCGGACAACGATTTGTCTAAGTATGACATGAAATATAATAATAAATACGGAAGTGTGCCAACATTACGTACATATAGGGTGATAGAATAGGACCAGAACTTCTGTATTATACCACCCAAGTTACCGTAAAAACTTAGGTTTTGGAAATATGGCTGATTAAAGTAGTCGCATTGAGATGTGCGGACAGAGATTTGTCGAAGTTTGACACGAAATATAAAAAAAATACGGAGGTGTGCCAACATGACGTACACATAGGATGATAGAATAGGTCCAGAACTTTAGTACTATACCACCCAGGTTACCTTAAAAACTTAGGTTTTGGAAATACGGGTGATTAAAATAGTCGCTTTGGATGTGTGGACAGCGATCCACCTAAGTTTGACATAAAATATAAAATAAATACGGCAGTGTGTCAGCATGACGTACACGTAGGATGAAAGAATAGGACCAGAACTTTAGTACTATACCACCCAAGTTACCTTAAAAACTTAGGTTTTGGAAATATGGGTGATTAAATTAGTCGCTATGCGATGTGCGGTCAACGATTTGTCTAAGTTTGACATGAAATATAAAAATAAATACGGAATTGTGGATACATGACGTACACATAGGGTGATAGAATAGGACCAGAACTTCTGTACTATACCACCCAAGTTACCGTCAAAAGTTAGGTTTTGGAAATATGGCTGATTAAAGTAGTCGCATTGAGATGTGCGGACAGCGATTTGTCAAAGTATGACATGAAAAATAAAATAAATACGGAAGTGTGCCAACATGACGTACACATAGGATGATAGAATAGGTCCTGAAATTTAGTATTATACCACCCAAGTTACCTTAAAAACTTAGGTTTTGGAAATATGGGTGATTAAATTAGTCGCTATGCGATGTGCGGACAGAGATTTGTCGAAGTTTGACACGAAATATAAAAAAAATACGGAGGTGTGCCAACATGACGTACACATAGGATGATAGAATAGGTCCAGAACTATAGTACTATACCACCCAAGTTACCTTAAAAACCTAGGTTTTGGAAATATGGGTGATTAAATTAGTCGCTATGCGATGTGCGGACAACGATTTGTCTAAGTTTGACATGAAATATAAAAATAAATACGGAATTGTGGATACTTGACGTACACATAGGGTGATAGAATAGGACCAGAACTTCTGTATTATACCACCCAAGTTACCGTAAAAACTTAGGTTTTGGAAATATGGGTGATTAAATTAGTCGCTATGCGATGTGCGGACAACGATTTGTCTAAGTTTGACATGAAATATAAAAATAAATACGGAATTTTGGATACATGACGTACACATTGGGTGATAGAATAGGATTAGAACTATATTATTATACCACTCAGGTTACCGTCAAAACTTAGGTTTTGGAAATACGGGTGATTAAAATAGTCGCTTTGGATGTGTGGACAGCGATCCACCTAAGTTTGACATAAAATATAAAATAAATACGGCAGTGTGTCAGCATGATGTACACGTAGGATGAAAGAATAGGACCAGAACTTTAGTACTATACCACCCAAGTTACTTTAAAAACTTAGGTTTTGGAAATATGGGTGATTAAATTAGTCGCTATGCGATGTGCGGACAACGATTTGTCTAAGTATGACATGAAATATAATAATAAATACGGAAGTGTGCCAACATTACGTACATATAGGGTGATAGAATAGGACCAGAACTTCTGTATTATACCACCCAAGTTACCGTAAAAACTTAGGTTTTGGAAATATGGCTGATTAAAGTAGTCGCATTGAGATGGGCGGACAGAGATTTGTCGAAGTTTGACACGAAATATAAAAAAAATACGGAGGTGTGCCAACATGACGTACACATAGGATGATAGAATAGGTCCAGAACTTTAGTACTATACCACCCAAGTTACCTTAAAAACTTAGGTTTTGGAAATACGGGTGATTAAAATAGTCGCTTTGGATGTGTGGACAGCGATCCACCTAAGTTTGACATAAAATATAAAATAAATACGGCAGTGTGTCAGCATGACGTACACGTAGGATGAAAGAATAGGACCAGAACTTTAGTACTATACCACCCAAGTTACCTTAAAAACTTAGGTTTTGGAAATATGGGTGATTAAATTAGTCGCTATGCGATGTGCGGACAACGATTTGTCTAAGTATGACATGAAATATAATAATAAATACGGAGGTGTGCCAACATTACGTACACGTAGGGTGATAGAATAGGACCAGAACTTCTGTATTATACCACCCAAGTTACCGTAAAAACTTAGGTTTTGGAAATATGGCTGATTAAGGTAGTCGCATTGAGATGTGCGGACAGCGATTTGTCAAAGTATGACATGAAAAATAAAATAAATACGGAAGTGTGCCAACATGACGTACACATAGGATGATAGAATAGGACCAGAACGTTAGTATTATACCAACCAAGTTACCGTAAAAATTTAGGTTTTGGGAATATGGGTGATTAAATTAGTCGCTATGCGATGTGCGGACAACGATTTGTCTAAGTTTGACATGAAATATAAAAATAAATACGGAATTGTGGATACATGACGTACACATAGGGTGATAGAATAGGACCAGAACTTCTGTATTATACCACCCAAGTTACCGTAAAAACTTAGGTTTTGGAAATATGGGTGATTAAATTAGTCGCTATGCGATGTGCGGACAACGATTTGTCTAAGTTTGACATGAAATATAAAAATAAATACGGAATTTTGGACACATGACGTACACATTGGGTGATAGAATAGGATTAGAACTATATTATTATACCACTCAGGTTACCGTCAAAACTTAGGTTTTGGAAATACGGGTGATTAAAATAGTCGCTTTGGATGTGTGGACAGCGATCCACCTAAGTTTGACATAAAATATAAAATAAATACGGCAGCATGACGTACACGTAGGATGAAAGAATAGGACCAGAACTTTAGTACTATACCACCCAAGTTACCTTAAAAACTTAGGTTTTGGAAATATGGGTGATTAAATTAGTCGCTATGCGATGTGCGGACAACGATTTGTCTAAGTATGACATGAAATATAATAATAAATACGGAGGTGTGCCAACATTACGTACACGTAGGGTGATAGAATAGGACCAGAACTTCTGTATTATACCACCCAAGTTACCGTAAAAACTTAGGTTTTGGAAATATGGCTGATTAAAGTAGTCGCATTGAGATGTGCGGACAGCGATTTGTCAAAGTATGACATGAAAAATAAAATAAATACGGAAGTGTGCCAACATGACGTACACATAGGATAATAGAATAGGACCAGAACGTTAGTATTATACCAACCAAGTTACCGTAAAAACTTAGGTTTTGGGAATATGGGTGATTAAATTAGTCGCTATGCGATGTGCGGACAACGAGTTGTCTAAGTTTGACATGAAATATAAAAATAAATACGGAATTGTGGATACATGACGTACACATAGGGTGATAGAATAGGACCAGAACTTCTGTATTATACCACCCAAGTTACCGTAAAAACTTAGGTTTTGGAAATATGGGTGATTAAATTAGTCGCTATGCGATGTGCGGACAACGATTTGTCTAAGTTTGACATGAAATATAAAAATAAATACGGAATTTTGGACACATGACGTACACATTGGGTGATAGAATAGGATTAGAACTATATTATTATACCACTCAGGTTACCGTCAAAACTTAGGTTTTGGAAATACGGGTGATTAAAATAGTCGCTTTGGATGTGTGGACAGCGATCCACCTAAGTTTGACATAAAATATAAAATAAATACGGCAGTGTGTCAGCATGACGTATACGTAGGATGAAAGAATAGGACCAGAACTTTAGTACTATACCACCCAAGTTACCTTAAAAACTTAGGTTTTGGAAATATGGCTGATTAAATTAGTCGCTATGCGATGTGCGGACAACGATTTGTCTAAGTATGACATGAAATATAATAATAAATACGGAAGTGTGCCAACATTACGTACATATAGGGTGATAGAATAGGACCAGAACTTCTGTATTATACCACCCAAGTTACCGTAAAAACTTAGGTTTTGGAAATATGGCTGATTAAAGTAGTCGCATTGAGATGTGCGGACAGAGATTTGTCGAAGTTTGACACGAAATATAAAAAAAATACGGAGGTGTGCCAACATGACGTACACATAGGATGATAGAATAGGTCCAGAACTTTAGTACTATACCACCCAGGTTACCTTAAAAACTTAGGTTTTGGAAATACGGGTGATTAAAATAGTCGCTTTGGATGTGTGGACAGCGATCCACCTAAGTTTGACATAAAATATAAAATAAATACGGCAGTGTGTCAGCATGACGTACACGTAGGATGAAAGAATAGGACCAGAACTTTAGTACTATACCACCCAAGTTACCTTAAAAACTTAGGTTTTGGAAATATGGGTGATTAAATTAGTCGCTATGCGATGTGCGGTCAACGATTTGTCTAAGTTTGACATGAAATATAAAAATAAATACGGAATTGTGGATACATGACGTACACATAGGGTGATAGAATAGGACCAGAACTTCTGTACTATACCACCCAAGTTACCGTCAAAAGTTAGGTTTTGGAAATATGGCTGATTAAAGTAGTCGCATTGAGATGTGCGGACAGCGATTTGTCAAAGTATGACATGAAAAATAAAATAAATACGGAAGTGTGCCAACATGACGTACACATAGGATGATAGAATAGGTCCTGAAATTTAGTATTATACCACCCAAGTTACCTTAAAAACTTAGGTTTTGGAAATATGGGTGATTAAATTAGTCGCTATGCGATGTGCGGACAGAGATTTGTCGAAGTTTGACACGAAATATAAAAAAAATACGGAGGTGTGCCAACATGACGTACACTTAGGATGATAGAATAGGTCCAGAACTATAGTACTATACCACCCAAGTTACCTTAAAAACCTAGGTTTTGGAAATATGGGTGATTAAATTAGTCGCTATGCGATGTGCGGACAACGATTTGTCTAAGTTTGACATGAAATATAAAAATAAATACGGAATTGTGGATACTTGACGTACACATAGGGTGATAGAATAGGACCAGAACTTCTGTATTATACCACCCAAGTTACCGTAAAAACTTAGGTTTTGGAAATATGGGTGATTAAATTAGTCGCTATGCGATGTGCGGACAACGATTTGTCTAAGTTTGACATGAAATATAAAAATAAATACGGAATTTTGGATACATGACGTACACATTGGGTGATAGAATAGGATTAGAACTATATTATTATACCACTCAGGTTACCGTCAAAACTTAGGTTTTGGAAATACGGGTGATTAAAATAGTCGCTTTGGATGTGTGGACAGCGATCCACCTAAGTTTGACATAAAATATAAAATAAATACGGCAGTGTGTCAGCATGATGTACACGTAGGATGAAAGAATAGGACCAGAACTTTAGTACTATACCACCCAAGTTACTTTAAAAACTTAGGTTTTGGAAATATGGGTGATTAAATTAGTCGCTATGCGATGTGCGGACAACGATTTGTCTAAGTATGACATGAAATATAATAATAAATACGGAAGTGTGCCAACATTACGTACATATAGGGTGATAGAATAGGACCAGAACTTCTGTATTATACCACCCAAGTTACCGTAAAAACTTAGGTTTTGGAAATATGGCTGATTAAAGTAGTCGCATTGAGATGTGCGGACAGCGATTTGTCAAAGTATGACATGAAAAATAAAATAAATACGGAAGTGTGCCAACATGACGTACACATAGGATGATAGAATAGGACCAGAACGTTAGTATTATACCAACCAAGTTACCGTAAAAACTTAGGTTTTGGGAATATGGGTGATTAAATTAGTCGCTATGCGATGTGCGGACAACGATTTGTCTAAGTTTGACATGAAATATAAAAATAAATACGGAATTGTGGATACATGACGTACACATAGGGTGATAGAATAGGACCAGAACTTCTGTATTATACCACCCAAGTTACCGTAAAAACTTAGGTTTTGGAAATATGGGTGATTAAATTAGTCGCTATGCGATGTGCGGACAACGATTTGTCTAAGTTTGACATGAAATATAAAAATAAATACGGAATTTTGGACACATGACGTACACATTGGGTGATAGAATAGGATTAGAACTATATTATTATACCACTCAGGTTACCGTCAAAACTTAGGTTTTGGAAATACGGGTGATTAAAATAGTCGCTTTGGATGTGTGGACAGCGATCCACCTAAGTTTGACATAAAATATAAAAAAAAAAACGGCAGTGTGTCAGCATGACGTACACGTAGGATGAAAGAATAGGACCAGAACTTTAGTACTATACCACCCAAGTTACCTTAAAAACTTAGGTTTTGGAAATATGGGTGATTAAATTAGTCGCTATGCGATGTGCGGACAACGATTTGTCTAAGTATGACATGAAATATAATAATAAATACGGAAGTGTGCCAACATTACGTACATATAGGGTGATAGAATAGGACCAGAACTTCTGTATTATACCACCCAAGTTACCGTAAAAACTTAGGTTTTGGAAATATGGCTGATTAAAGTAGTCGCATTGAGATGTGCGGACAGAGATTTGTCGAAGTTTGACACGAAATATAAAAAAAATACGGAGGTGTGCCAACATGACGTACACATAGGATGATAGAATAGGTCCAGAACTTTAGTACTATACCACCCAAGTTACCTTAAAAACTTAGGTTTTGGAAATACGGGTGATTAAAATAGTCGCTTTGGATGTGTGGACAGCGATCCACCTAAGTTTGACATAAAATATAAAATAAATACGGCAGTGTGTCAGCATTACGTACACGTAGGATGAAAGAATAGGACCAGAACTTTAGTACTATACCACCCAAGTTACCTTAAAAACTTAGGTTTTGGAAATATGGGTGATTAAATTAGTCGCTATGCGATGTGCGGACAACGATTTGTCTAAGTATGACATGAAATATAATAATAAATACGGAGGTGTGCCAACATTACGTACACGTAGGGTGATAGAATAGGACCAGAACTTCTGTATTATACCACCCAAGTTACCGTAAAAACTTAGGTTTTGGAAATATGGCTGATTAAAGTAGTCGCATTGAGATGTGCGGACAGCGATTTGTCAAAGTATGACATGAAAAATAAAATAAATACGGAAGTGTGCCAACATGACGTACACATAGGATGATAGAATAGGACCAGAACGTTAGTATTATACCAACCAAGTTACCGTAAAAACTTAGGTTTTGGGAATATGGGTGATTAAATTAGTCGCTATGCGATGTGCGGACAACGATTTGTCTAAGTTTGACATGAAATATAAAAATAAATACGGAATTGTGGATACATGACGTACACATAGGGTGATAGAATAGGACCAGAACTTCTGTATTATACCACCCAAGTTACCGTAAAAACTTAGGTTTTGGAAATATGGCTGATTAAAGTAGTCGCATTGAGATGTGCGGACAGAGATTTGTCGAAGTTTGACACGAAATATAAAAAAAATACGGAGGTGTGCCAACATGACGTACACATAGGATGATAGAATAGGTCCAGAACTTTAGTACTATACCACCCAAGTTACCTTAAAAACTTAGGTTTTGGAAATACGGGTGATTAAAATAGTCGCTTTGGATGTGTGGACAGCGATCCACCTAAGTTTGACATAAAATATAAAATAAATAAGGCAGTGTGTCAGCATGACGTACACGTAGGATGAAAGAATAGGACCAGAACTTTAGTACTATACCACCCAAGTTACCTTAAAAACTTAGGTTTTGGAAATATGGGTGATTAAATTAGTCGCTATGCGATGTGCGGACAACGATTTGTCTAAGTTTGACATGAAATATAAAAATAAATACGGAATTGTGGATACATTACGTACACATAGGGTGATAGAATAGGACCAGAACTTCTGTACTATACCACCCAAGTTACCGTCAAAAGTTAGGTTTTGGAAATATGGCTGATTAAAGTAGTCGCATTGAGATGTGCGGACAGCGATTTGTCAAAGTATGACATGAAAAATAAAATAAATACGGAAGTGTGCCAACATGACGTACACATAGGATATTAGAATAGGTCCTGAAATTTAGTATTATACCACCCAAGTTACCTTAAAAACTTAGGTTTTGGAAATATGGGTGATTAAATTAGTCGCTATGCGATGTGCGGACAGAGATTTGTCGAAGTTTGACACGAAATATAAAAAAAATACGGAGGTGTGCCAACATGACGTACACATAGGATGATAGAATAGGTCCAGAACTTTAGTACTATACCACCCAAGTTACCTTAAAAACCTAGGTTTTGGAAATATGGGTGATTAAATTAGTCGCTATGCGATGTGCGGACAACGATTTGTCTAAGTTTGACATGAAATATAAAAATAAATACGGAATTGTGGATACTTGACGTACACATAGGGTGATAGAATAGGACCAGAACTTCTGTATTATACCACCCAAGTTACCGTAAAAACTTAGGTTTTGGAAATATGGCTGATTAAAGTAGTCGCATTGAGATGTGCGGACAACGATTTGTCGAAGTTTGACACGAAATATAAAAAAAATACGGAGGTGTGCCAACATGACGTACACATAGGATGATAGAATAGGTCCAGAACTTTAGTACTATACCACCCAAGTTACCTTAAAAACTTAGGTTTTGGAAATACGGGTGATTAAAATAGTCGCTTTGGATGTGTGGACAGCGATCCACCTAAGTTTGACATAAAATATAAAATAAATAAGGCAGTGTGTCAGCATGACGTACACGTAGGATGAAAGAATAGGACCAGAACTTTAGTACTATACCACCCAAGTTACCTTAAAAACTTAGGTTTTGGAAATATGGGTGATTAAATTAGTCGCTATGCGATGTGCGGACAACGATTTGTCTAAGTTTGACATGAAATATAAAAATAAATACGGAATTGTGGATACATGACGTACACATAGGGTGATAGAATAGGACCAGAACTTCTGTACTATACCACCCAAGTTACCGTCAAAAGTTAGGTTTTGGAAATATGGCTGATTAAAGTAGTCGCATTGAGATGTGCGGACAGCGATTTGTCAAAGTATGACATGAAAAATAAAATAAATACGGAAGTGTGCCAACATGACGTACACATAGGATATTAGAATAGGTCCTGAAATTTAGTATTATACCACCCAAGTTACCTTAAAAACTTAGGTTTTGGAAATATGGGTGATTAAATTAGTCGCTATGCGATGTGCGGACAGAGATTTGTCGAAGTTTGACACGAAATATAAAAAAAATACGGAGGTGTGCCAACATGACGTACACATAGGATGATAGAATAGGTCCAGAACTTTAGTACTATACCACCCAAGTTACCTTAAAAACCTAGGTTTTGGAAATATGGGTGATTAAATTAGTCGCTATGCGATGTGCGGACAACGATTTGTCTAAGTTTGACATGAAATATAAAAATAAATACGGAATTGTGGATACTTGACGTACACATAGGGTGATAGAATAGGACCAGAACTTCTGTATTATACCACCCAAGTTACCGTAAAAACTTAGGTTTTGGAAATATGGGTGATTAAATTAGTCGCTATGCGATGTGCGGACAACGATTTGTCTAAGTTTGACATGAAATATAAAAATAAATACGGAATTTTGGATACATGACGTACACATTGGGTGATAGAATAGGATTAGAACTATATTATTATACCACTCAGGTTACCGTCAAAACTTAGGTTTTGGAAATACGGGTGATTAAAATAGTCGCTTTGGATGTGTGGACAGCGATCCACCTAAGTTTGACATAAAATATAAAATAAATACGGCAGTTTGTCAGCATGACGTACACGTAGGATGAAAGAATAGGACCAGAACTTTAGTACTATACCACCCAAGTTACTTTAAAAACTTAGGTTTTGGAAATATGGGTGATTAAATTAGTCGCTATGCGATGTGCGGACAACGATTTGTCTAAGTATGACATGAAATATAATAATAAATACGGAAGTGTGCCAACATTACGTACATATAGGGTGATAGAATAGGACCAGAACTTCTGTATTATACCACCCAAGTTACCGTAAAAACTTAGGTTTTGGAAATATGGCTGATTAAACTAGTCGCATTGAGATGGGCGGACAGAGATTTGTCGAAGTTTGACACGAAATATAAAAAAAATACGGAGGTGTGCCAACATGACGTACACATAGGATGATAGAATAGGTCCAGAACTTTAGTACTATACCACCCAAGTTACCTTAAAAACTTAGGTTTTGGGAATATGGGTGATTAAATTAGTCGCTATGCGATGTGCGGACAACGATTTGTCTAAGTTTGACATGAAATATAAAAATAAATACGGAATTGTGGATACATGACGTACACATAGGGTGATAGAATAGGACCAGAACTTCTGTATTATACCACCCAAGTTACCGTAAAAACTTAGGTTTTGGAAATATGGGTGATTAAATTAGTCGCTATGCGATGTGCGGACAACGATTTGTCTAAGTTTGACATGAAATATAAAAATAAATACGGAATTTTGGACACATGACGTACACATTGGGTGATAGAATAGGATTAGAACTATATTATTATACCACTCAGGTTACCGTCAAAACTTAGGTTTTGGAAATACGGGTGATTAAAATAGTCGCTTTGGATGTGTGGACAGCGATCCACCTAAGTTTGACATAAAATATAAAATAAATACGGCAGTGTGTCAGCATGACGTACACGTAGGATGAAAGAATAGGACCAGAACTTTAGTACTATACCACCCAAGTTACCTTAAAAACTTAGGTTTTGGAAATATGGGTGATTAAATTAGTCGCTATGCGATGTGCGGACAACGATTTGTCTAAGTATGACATGAAATATAATAATAAATACGGAAGTGTGCCAACATTACGTACATATAGGGTGATAGAATAGGACCAGAACTTCTGTATTATACCACCCAAGTTACCGTAAAAACTTAGGTTTTGGAAATATGGCTGATTAAAGTAGTCGCATTGAGATGTGCGGACAGAGATTTGTCGAAGTTTGACACGAAATATAAAAAAAATACGGAGGTGTGCCAACATGACGTACACATAGGATGATAGAATAGGTCCAGAACTTTAGTACTATACCACCCAAGTTACCTTAAAAACTTAGGTTTTGGAAATACGGGTGATTAAAATAGTCGCTTTGGATGTGTGGACAGCGATCCACCTAAGTTTGACATAAAATATAAAATAAATACGGCAGTGTGTCAGCATGACGTACACGTAGGATGAAAGAATAGGACCAGAACTTTAGTACTATACCACCCAAGTTACCTTAAAAACTTAGGTTTTGGAAATATGGGTGATTAAATTAGTCGCTATGCGATGTGCGGACAACGATTTGTCTAAGTATGACATGAAATATAATAATAAATACGGAGGTGTGCCAACATTACGTACACGTAGGGTGATAGAATAGGACCAGAACTTCTGTATTATACCACCCAAGTTACCGTAAAAACTTAGGTTTTGGAAATATGGCTGATTAAAGTAGTCGCATTGAGATGTGCGGACAGCGATTTGTCAAAGTATGACATGAAAAATAAAATAAATACGGAAGTGTGCCAACATGACGTACACATAGGATGATAGAATAGGACCAGAACGTTAGTATTATACCAACCAAGTTACCGTAAAAACTTAGGTTTTGGGAATATGGGTGATTAAATTAGTCGCTATGCGATGTGCGGACAACGATTTGTCTAAGTTTGACATGAAATATAAAAATAAATACGGAATTGTGGATACATGACGTACACATAGGGTGATAGAATAGGACCAGAACTTCTGTATTATACCAACCAAGTTACCGTAAAAACTTAGGTTTTGGAAATATGGGTGATTAAATTAGTCGCTATGCGATGTGCGGACAACGATTTGTCTAAGTTTGACATGAAATATAAAAATAAATACGGAATTTTGGACACATGACGTACACATTGGGTGATAGAATAGGATTAGAACTATATTATTATACCACTCAGGTTACCGTCAAAACTTAGGTTTTGGAAATACGGGTGATTAAAATAGTCGCTTTGGATGTGTGGACAGCGATCCACCTAAGTTTGACATAAAATATAAAATAAATACGGCAGTGTGTCAGCATGACGTACACGTAGGATGAAAGAATAGGACCAGAACTTTAGTACTATACCACCCAAGTTACCTTAAAAACTTAGGTTTTGGAAATATGGCTGATTAAATTAGTCGCTATGCGATGTGCGGACAACGATTTGTCTAAGTATGACATGAAATATAATAATAAATACGGAAGTGTGCCAACATTACGTACATATAGTGTGATAGAATAGGACCAGAACTTCTGTATTATACCACCCAAGTTACCGTAAAAACTTAGGTTTTGGAAATATGGCTGATTAAAGTAGTCGCATTGAGATGTGCGGACAGAGATTTGTCGAAGTTTAACACGAAATATAAAAAAAATACGGAGGTGTGCCAACATGACGTACACATAGGATGATAGAATAGGTCCAGAACTTTAGTACTATACCACCCAAGTTACCTTAAAAACATAGGTTTTGGAAATACGGGTGATTAAAATAGTCGCTTTGGATGTGTGGACAGCGATCCACCTAAGTTTGACATAAAATATAAAATAAATACGGCAGTGTGTCAGCATGACGTACACGTAGGATGAAAGAATAGGACCAGAACTTTAGTACTATACCACCCAAGTTACCCTAAAAACTTAGGTTTTGGAAATATGGGTGATTAAATTAGTCGCTATGCGATGTGCGGACAACGATTTGTCTAAGTTTGACATGAAATATAAAAACAAATACGGAATTGTGGATACATGACGTACACATAGGGTGATAGAATAGGACCAGAACTTCTGTACTATACCACCCAAGTTACCGTCAAAACTTAGGTTTTGGAAATATGGCTGATTAAAGTAGTCGCATTGAGATGTGCGGACAGCGATTTGTCAAAGTATGACATGAAAAATAAAATAAATACGGAAGTGTGCCAACATGACGTACACATAGGATGATAGAATAGGTCCTGAAATTTAGTATTATACCACCCAAGTTACCTTAAAAACTTAGGTTTTGGAAATATGGGTGATTAAATTAGTCGCTATGCGATGTGCGGACAGAGATTTGTCGAAGTTTGACACGAAATATAAAAAAAATACGGAGGTGTGCCAACATGACGTACACATAGGATGATAGAATAGGTCCAGAACTTTAGTACTATACCACCCAAGTTACCTTAAAAACCTAGGTTTTGGAAATATGGGTGATTAAATTAGTCGCTATGCGATGTGCGGACAACGATTTGTCTAAGTATGACATGAAATATAATAATAAATACGGAGGTGTTCCAACATTACGTACACGTAGGGTGATAGAATAGGACCAGAACTTCTGTATTATACCACCCAAGTTCCCGTAAAAACTTAGGTTTTGGAAATATGGCTGATTAAAGTAGTCGCATTGAGATGTGCGGACAGAGATTTGTCGAAGTTTGACACGAAATATAAAAATAAATACGGAATTGTGGATACATGACGTACACATAGGGTGATAGAATAGGACCAGAACTTCTGTATTATACCACCCAAGTTACCGTAAAAACTTAGGTTTTGGAAATATGGGTGATTAAATTAGTCGCTATGCGATGTGCGGACAACGATTTGTCTAAGTTTGACATGAAATATAAAAATAAATACGGAGGTGTGCCAACATTACGTACACGTAGGGTGATAGAATAGGACCAGAACTTCTGTATTATACCACCCAAGTTACCGTAAAAAAGTAGGTTTTGGAAATATGGCTGATTAAAGTAGTCGCATTGTGATGTGCGGACAGAGATTTGTCGAAGTTTGACACGAAATATAAAAAAAATACGGAGGTGTGCCAACATGACGTACACATAGGATGATAGAATAGGTCCAGAACTTTAGTACTATACCACCCAAGTTACCGTAAAACTTATGTTTTGGAAATATGGCTGATTAAAGTAGTCGCATTGAGATGTGCGGACAGCGATTTGTCAAAGTATGACATGAAAAATTAAATAAATACGGAAGTGTGCCAACATGACGTACACATAGGATGATAGAATAGGTCCTGTAATTTAGTATTATACCACCCAAGTTACCTTAAAAACTTAGGTTTTGGAAATATGGGTGATTAAATTAGTCGCTATGCGATGTGCGGACAACGATTTGTCTAAGTTTGACATGAAATATAAAAATAAATACGGAATTGTGGATACATGACGTACACATAGGGTGATAGAATAGGACCAGAACTTCTGTATTATACCACCCAAGTTACCGTAAAAACTTAGGTTTTGGAAATATGGCTGATTAAAGTAGTCGCATTGAGATGTGCGGACAGCGATTTGTCAAAGTATGACATGAAAAATAAAATAAATACGGTAGTGTGCCAACATGACGTACACATAGGATGATAGAATAGGTCCTGAAATTTAGTATTATACCACCCAAGTTACCTTAAAAACTTAGGTTTTGGAAATATGGGTGATTAAATTAGTCGCTATGCGATGTGCGGACAACGATTTGTCTAAGTATGACATGAAATATAATAATAAATACGGAAGTGTGCCAACATTACGTACACGTAGGGTGATAGAATAGGACCAGAACTTCTGTATTTTACCACCCAAGTTACCGTAAAAACTTAGGTTTTGGAAATATGGCTGATTAAAATAGTCGCATTGAGATGTGCGGAAAGCGATTTGTCAAAGTATGACATGAAAAATAAAATAAATACGGAATTGTGGATACATGACGTACACATAGGATGATAGAATAGGACCAGAACGTTAGTATTATACCAACCAAGTTACCGTAAAAACGTAGGTTTTGGGAATATGGGTGATTAAATTAGTCGCTATGCGATGTGCGGACAACGATTTGTCTAAGTTTGACATGAAATATAAAAATAAATACGGAATTGTGGATACATGACGTACACATAGGGTGATAGAATAGGACCAGAACTTCTGTATTATACCACCCAAGTTACCGTAAAAACTTAGGTTTTGGAAATATGGGTGATTAAATTAGTCGCTATGCGATGTGCGGACAACGATTTGTCTAAGTTTGACATGAAATATAAAAATAAATACGGAATTTTGGACACATGACGTACACATTGGGTGATAGAATAGGATTAGAACTATATTATTATACCACTCAGGTTACCGTCAAAACTTAGGTTTTGGAAATACGGGTGATTAAAATAGTCGCTTTGGATGTGTGGACAGCGATCCACCTAAGTTTGACATAAAATATAAAATAAATACGGCAGTGTGTCAGCATGACGTACACGTAGGATGAAAGAATAGGACCAGAACTTTAGTACTATTATACCCAAGTTACCTTAAAAACTTAGGTTTTGGAAATATGGGTGATTAAATTAGTCGCTATGCGATGTGCGGACACTGATTTGTCTAAGTATGACATGAAATATAATAATAAATACGGAAGTGTGCCAACATTAAGTACATATAGGGTGATAGAATAGGACCAGAACTTCTGTATTATACCACCCAAGTTACCGTAAAAACTTAGGTTTTGGAAATATGGCTGATTAAAGTAGTCGCATTGAGATGTGCGGACAGAGATTTGTCGAAGTTTGACACGAAATATAAAAAAAATACGGAGGTGTGCCAACATGACGTACACATAGGATGATAGAATAGGTCCAGAACTTTAGTACTATACCACCCAAGTTACCTTAAAAACTTAGGTTTTGGAAATACGGGTGATTAAAATAGTCGCTTTGGATGTGTGGACAGCGATCCACCTAAGTTTGACATAAAATATAAAATAAATACGGCAGTGTGTCAGCATGACGTACACGTAGGATGAAAGAATAGGACCAGAACTTTAGTACTATACCACCCAAGTTACCTTAAAAACTTAGGTTTTGGAAATATGGGTGATTAAATTAGTCGCTATGCGATGTGCGGACAACGATTTGTCTAAGTATGACATGAAATATAATAATAAATACGGAGGTGTGCCAACATTACGTACACGTAGGGTGATAGAATAGGACCAGAACTTCTGTATTATACCACCCAAGTTACCGTAAAAACTTAGGTTTTGGAAATATGGCTGATTAAAGTAGTCGCATTGAGATGTGCGGACAGCGATTTGTCAAAGTATGACATGAAAAATAAAATAAATACGGAAGTGTGCCAACATGACGTACACATAGGATGATAGAATAGGACCAGAACGTTAGTATTATACCAACCAAGTTACCGTAAAAACTTAGGTTTTGGGAATATGGGTGATTAAATTAGTCGCTATGCGATGTGCGGACAACGATTTGTCTAAGTTTGACATGAAATATAAAAATAAATACGGAATTGTGGATACATGACGTACACATAGGGTGATAGAATAGGACCAGAACTTCTGTATTATACCACCCAAGTTACCGTAAAAACTTAGGTTTTGGAAATATAGGTGATTAAATTAGTCGCTATGCGATGTGCGGACAACGATTTGTCTAAGTATGACATGAAATATAATAATAAATACGGAGGTGTGCCAACATTACGTACACGTAGGGTGATAGAATAGGACCAGAACTTCTGTATTATACCACCCAAGTTACCGTAAAAACTTAGGTTTTGGAAATATGGCTGATTAAAGTAGTCGCATTTAGATGTGCGGACAGCGATTTGTCAAAGTATGACATGAAAAATAAAATAAATACGGAAGTGTGCCAACATGACGTACACATAGGATGATAGAATAGGTCCTGAAATTTAGTATTATACCACCCAAGTTACCTTAAAAACTTAGGTTTTGGAAATATGGGAGATTAAAATAGTCGCTTTGGATGTGTGGACAGCGATCCACCTAAGTTTGACATAAAATATAAAATAAATACGGCAGTGTGTCAGCATGACGTACACGTAGGATGAAAGAATAGGACCAGAACTTTAGTTCTATACCACCCAAGTTACCTTAAAAACTTAGGTTTTGGAAATATGGGTGATTAAATTAGTCGCTATGCGATGTGCGGACAACGATTTGTCTAAGTATGACATGAAATATAATAATAAATACGGAAGTGTGCCAACATTACGTACATATAGGGTGATAGAATAGGACCAGAACTTCTGTATTATACCACCCATGTTACCGTAAAAACTTAGGTTTTGGAAATATGGCTGATTAAAGTAGTCGCATTGAGATGTGCGGACAGAGATTTGTCGAAGTTTGACACGAAATATAAAAAAAATACGGAGGTGTGCCAACATGACGTACACATAGGATGATAGAATAGGTCCAGAACTTTAGTACTATACCACCCAAGTTACCTTAAAAACTTAGGTTTTGGAAATACGGGTGATTAAAATAGTCGCTTTGGATGTGTGGACAGCGATCCACCTAAGTTTGACATAAAATATAAAATAAATACGGCAGTGTGTCAGCATGACGTACACGTAGGATGAAAGAATAGGACCAGAACTCTAGTACTATACCACCCAAGTTACCTTAAAAACTTAGGTTTTGGAAATATGGGTGATTAAATTAGTCGCTATGCGATGTGCGGACAACGATTTGTCTAAGTATGACATGAAATATAATAATAAATACGGAAGTGTGCCAACATTACGTACACGTAGGGTGATAGAATAGGACCAGAACTTCTGTATTTTACCACCCAAGTTACCGTAAAAACTTAGGTTTTGGAAATATGGCTGATTAAAGTAGTCGCATTGAGATGTGCGGAAAGCGATTTGTCAAAGTATGACATGAAAAATAAAATAAATACGGAATTGTGGATACATGACGTACACATAGGATGATAGAATAGGACCAGAACGTTAGTATTATACCAACCAAGTTACCGTAAAAACGTAGGTTTTGGGAATATGGGTGATTAAATTAGTCGCTATGCGATGTGCGGACAACGATTTGTCTAAGTTTGACATGAAATATAAAAATAAATACGGAATTGTGGATACATGACGTACACATAGGGTGATAGAATAGGACCAGAACTTCTGTATTATACCACCCAAGTTACCGTAAAAACTTAGGTTTTGGAAATATGGGTGATTAAATTAGTCGCTATGCGATGTGCGGACAACGATTTGTCTAAGTTTGACATGAAATATAAAAATAAATACGGAATTTTGGACACATGACGTACACATTGGGTGATAGAATAGGATTAGAACTATATTATTATACCACTCAGGTTACCGTCAAAACTTAGGTTTTGGAAATACGGGTGATTAAAATAGTCGCTTTGGATGTGTGGACAGCGATCCACCTAAGTTTGACATAAAATATAAAATAAATACGGCAGTGTGTAAACATGACGTACACATAGGATGATAGAATAGGTCCTGAAATTTAGTATTATACCACCCAAGTTACCGTAAAAACTTAGGTTTTGGAAATATGGGTGATTAAATTAGTCGCTATGCGATGTGCGGACAACGATTTGTCTAAGTATGACATGAAATATAATAATAAATACGGAAGTGTGCCAACATTAAGTACATATAGGGTGATAGAATAGGACCAGAACTTCTGTATTATACCACCCAAGTTACCGTAAAAACTTAGGTTTTGGAAATATGGCTGATTAAAGTAGTCGCATTGAGATGTGCGGACAGAGATTTGTCGAAGTTTGACACGAAATATAAAAAAAATACGGAGGTGTGCCAACATGACGTACACATAGGATGATAGAATAGGTCCAGAACTTTAGTACTATACCACCCAAGTTACCTTAAAAACTTAGGTTTTGGAAATACGGGTGATTAAAATAGTCGCTTTGGATGTGTGGACAGCGATCCACCTATGTTTGACATAAAATATAAAATAAATACGGCAGTGTGTCAGCATGACGTACACGTAGGATGAAAGAATAGGACCAGAACTTTAGTACTATACCACCCAAGTTACCTTAAAAACTTAGGTTTTGGAAATATGGGTGATTAAATTAGTCGCTATGCGATGTGCGGACAACGATTTGTCTAAGTATGACATGAAATATAATAATAAATACGGAAGTGTGCCAACATTACGTACACGTAGGGTGATAGAATAGGACCAGAACTTCTGTATTATACCACCCAAGTTACCGTAAAAACTTAGGTTTTGGAAATATGGCTGATTAAAGTAGTCGCATTGAGATGTGCGGACAGCGATTTGTCAAAGTATGACATGAAAAATAAAATAAATACGGAAATGTGCCAACATGACGTACACATAGGATGATAGAATAGGTCCTGAAATTTAGTATTATACCACCCAAGTTACCTTAAAAACTTAGGTTTTGGAAATATGGGAGATTAAATTAGTCGCTATGCGATGTGCGGACAACGATTTGTCTAAGTTTGACATGAAATATAAAAATAAATACGGAATTGTGGATACATGACGTACACATAGGGTGATAGAATAGGACCAGAACTTCTGTATTATACCGCCCAAGTTACCGTAAAAACTTAGGTTTTGGAAATATGGCTGATTAAAGTAGTCGCATTGAGATGTGCGGACAACGATTTTTTCTAAGTTTGACATAAAATATAAAATAAATACGGCAGTGTGTCAGCATGACGTACACGTAGGGTGATGAAATAGGACCAGAACTTCTGTATTATACCACCCAAGTTACCGTAAAAACTTAGGTTTTGGAAATATGGCTGATTAAAGTAGTCGCATTGAGATGTGCGGACAGCGATTTGTCAAAGTATGACATGAAAAATAAAATAAATACGGAAGTTTGCCAACATGACGTACACATAGGATGATAGAATAGGTCCTGAAATTTAAAATTATATCACCCAAGTTACCTTAAAAACTTAGGTTTTGGAAATATGGGTGATTAAATTAGTCGCTATGCGATGTGCGGACAACGATTTGTCTAAGTTTGACATGAAATATAAAAATAAATACGGAATTGTGGATACATTACGTACACATAGGGTGATAGAATAGGACCAGAACTTCTGTATTATACCACCCAAGTTACTGTAAAAACGTAGGTTTTGGAAATATGGCTGATTAAAGTAGTCGCATTGAGATGTGCGGACAGAGATTTGTCGAAATTTGACACGAAATATAAAAAAAATACGGAGGTGTGCCAACATGACGTACAGATAGGATGATAGAATAGGTCCAGAACTTTAGTACTATACCACCCAAGTTACCGTAAAAACTTAGGTTTTGGAAATATGGGTGATTAAATTAGTCGCTATGCGATGTGCGGACAACGATTTGTCTAAGTTTGACATGAAATATAAAAATAAATACGGAATTGTGGATACATGATGTACACATAGGGTGATAGAATAGGACCAGAACGTCTGTATTATACCACCCAAGTTACCGTAAAAACTTAGGTTTTGGAAATATGGCTGATTAAAGTAGTCGCATTGAGATGTGCGGACAGCGATTTGTCAAAGTATGACATGAAAAATAAAATAAATACGGAAGTGTGCCAACATGACGTACACATAGGATGATAGAATAGGTCCTGAAATTTAGTATTATACCACCCAAGTTACCTTAAAAACTTAGGTTTTGGAAATATGGGTGATTAAATTAGTCGCTATGCGATGTGCGGACAACGATTTGTCTAAGTATGACATGAAATATAATAATAAATACGGAAGTGTGCCAACATTACGTACACGTAGGGTGATAGAATAGGACCAGAACTTCTGTATTTTACCACCCAAGTTACCGTAAAAACTTAGGTTTTGGAAATATGGCTGATTAAAGTAGTCGCATTGAGATGTGCGGAAAGCGATTTGTCAAAGTATGACATGAAAAATAAAATAAATACGGAATTGTGGATACATGACGTACACATAGGATGATAGAATAGGACCAGAACGTTAGTATTATACCAACCAAGTTACCGTAAAAACGTAGGTTTTGGGAATATGGGTGATTAAATTAGTCGCTATGCGATGTGCGGACAACGATTTGTCTAAGTTTGACATGAAATATAAAAATAAATACGGAATTGTGGATACATGACGTACACATAGGGTGATAGAATAGGACCAGAACTTCTGTATTATACCACCCAAGTTACCGTAAAAACTTAGGTTTTGGAAATATGGGTGATTAAATTAGTCGCTATGCGATGTGCGGACAACGATTTGTCTAAGTTTGACATGAAATATAAAAATAAATACGGAATTTTGGACACATGACGTACACATTGGGTGATAGAATAGGATTAGAACTATATTATTATACCACTCAGGTTACCGTCAAAACTTAGGTTTTGGAAATACGGGTGATTAAAATAGTCGCTTTGGATGTGTGGACAGCGATCCACCTAAGTTTGACATAAAATATAAAATAAATACGGCAGTGTGTAAACAAGACGTACACATAGGATGATAGAATAGGTCCTGAAATTTAGTATTATACCACCCAAGTTACCGTAAAAACTTAGGTTTTGGAAATATGGGTGATTAAATTAGTCGCTATGCGATGTGCGGACAACGATTTGTCTAAGTATGACATGAAATATAATAATAAATACGGAAGTGTGCCAACATTAAGTACATATAGGGTGATAGAATAGGACCAGAACTTCTGTATTATACCACCCAAGTTACCGTAAAAACTTAGGTTTTGGAAATATGGCTGATTAAAGTAGTCGCATTGAGATGTGCGGACAGAGATTTGTCGAAGTTTGACACGAAATATAAAAAAAATACAGAGGTGTGCCAACATGACGTACACATAGGATGATAGAATAGGTCCAGAACTTTAGTACTATACCACCCAAGTTACCTTAAAAACTTAGGTTTTGGAAATACGGGTGATTAAAATAGTCGCTTTGGATGTGTGGACAGCGATCCACCTATGTTTGACATAAAATATAAAATAAATACGGCAGTGTGTCAGCATGACGTACACGTAGGATGAAAGAATAGGACCAGAACTTTAGTACTATACCACCCAAGTTACCTTAAAAACTTAGGTTTTGGAAATATGGGTGATTAAATTAGTCGCTATGCGATGTGCGGACAACGATTTGTCTAAGTATGACATGAAATATAATAATAAATACGGAGGTGTGCCAACATTACGTACACGTAGGGTGATAGAATAGGACCAGAACTTCTGTATTATACCACCCAAGTTACCGTAAAAACTTAGGTTTTGGAAATATGGCTGATTAAAGTAGTCGCATTGAGATGTGCGGACAGCGATTTGTCAAAGTATGACATGAAAAATAAAATAAATACGGAAGTGTGCCAACATGACGTACACATAGGATGTTAGAATAGGACCAGAACGTTAGTATTATACCAACCAAGTTACCGTAAAAACTTAGGTTTTGGGAATATGGGTGATTAAATTAGTCGCTATGCGATGTGCGGACAACGATTTGTCTAAGTTTGACATGAAATATAAAAATAAATACGGAATTGTGGATACATGACGTACACATAGGGTGATAGAATAGGACCAGAACTTCTGTATTATACCACCCAAGTTACCGTAAAAACTTAGGTTTTGGAAATATGGGTGATTAAATTAGTCGCTATGCGATGTGCGGACAACGATTTGTCTAAGTATGACATGAAATATAATAATAAATACGGAGGTGTGCCAACATTACGTACACGTAGGGTGATAGAATAGGACCAGAACTTCTGTATTATACCACCCAAGTTACCGTAAAAACTTAGGTTTTGGAAATATGGCTGATTAAAGTAGTCGCATTTAGATGTGCGGACAGCGATTTGTCAAAGTATGACATGAAAAATAAAATAAATACGGAAGTGTGCCAACATGACGTACACATAGGATGATAGAATAGGTCCTGAAATTTAGTATTATACCACCCAAGTTACCTTAAAAACTTAGGTTTTGGAAATATGGGAGATTAAAATAGTCGCTTTGGATGTGTGGACAGCGATCCACCTAAGTTTGACATAAAATATAAAATAAATACGGCAGTGTGTCAGCATGACGTACACGTAGGATGAAAGAATAGGACCAGAACTTTAGTTCTATACCACCCAAGTTACCTTAAAAACTTAGGTTTTGGAAATATGGGTGATTAAATTAGTCGCTATGCGATGTGCGGACAACGATTTGTCTAAGTATGACATGAAATATAATAATAAATACGGAAGTGTGCCAACATTACGTACATATAGGGTGATAGAATAGGACCAGAACTTCTGTATTATACCACCCATGTTACCGTAAAAACTTAGGTTTTGGAAATATGGCTGATTAAAGTAGTCGCATTGAGATGTGCGGACAGAGATTTGTCGAAGTTTGACACGAAATATAAAAAAAAATACGGAGGTGTGCCAACATGACGTACACATAGGATGATAGAATAGGTCCAGAACTTTAGTACTATACCACCCAAGTTACCTTAAAAACTTAGGTTTTGGAAATACGGGTGATTAAAATAGTCGCTTTGGATGTGTGGACAGCGATCCACCTAAGTTTGACATAAAATATAAAATAAATACGGCAGTGTGTCAGCATGACGTACACGTAGGATGAAAGAATAGGACCAGAACTCTAGTACTATACCACCCAAGTTACCTTAAAAACTTAGGTTTTGGAAATATGGCTGATTAAAGTAGTCGCATTGAGATGTGCGGACAGCGATTTGTCAAAGTATGACATGAAAAATAAAATAAATACGGAAGTGTGCCAACATGACGTACACATAGGATGATAGAATAGGTCCTGAAATTTAGTATTATACCACCCAAGTTACCTTAAAAACTTAGGTTTTGGAAATATGGGAGATTAAATTAGTCGCTATGCGATGTGCGGACAACGATTTGTCTAAGTTTGACATGAAATATAAAAATAAATACGGAATTGTGGATACATGACGTACACATAGGGTGATAGAATAGGACCAGAACTTCTGTATTATACCGCCCAAGTTACCGTAAAAACTTAGGTTTTGGAAATATGGCTGATTAAAGTAGTCGCATTTGAGATGTGCGGACAACGATTTTTTCTAAGTTTGACATAAAATATAAAATAAATACGGCAGTGTGTCAGCATGACGTACACGTAGGGTGATGAAATAGGACCAGAACTTCTGTATTATACCACCCAAGTTACCGTAAAAACTTAGGTTTTGGAAATATGGCTGATTAAAGTAGTCGCATTGAGATGTGCGGACAGCGATTTGTCAAAGTATGACATGAAAAATAAAATAAATACGGAAGTTTGCCACATGACGTACACATAGGATGATAGAATAGGTCCTGAAATTTAGTATTATACCACCCAAGTTACCTTAAAAACTTAGGTTTTGGAAATATGGGTGATTAAATTAGTCGCTATGCGATGTGCGGACAACGATTTGTCTAAGTTTGACATGAAATATAAAAATAAATACGGAATTGTGGATACATGACGTACACATAGGGTGATAGAATAGGACCAGAACTTCTGTATTATACCACCCAAGTTACTGTAAAAACGTAGGTTTTGGAAATATGGCTGATTAAAGTAGTCGCATTGAGATGTGCGGACAGAGATTTGTCGAAGTTTGACACGAAATATAAAAAAAATACGGAGGTGTGCCAACATGACGTACAGATAGGATGATAGAATAGGTCCAGAACTTTAGTACTATACCACCCAAGTTACCGTAAAAACTTAGGTTTTGGAAATATGGGTGATTAAATTAGTCGCTATGCGATGTGCGGACAACGATTTGTCTAAGTTTGACATGAAATATAAAAATAAATACGGAATTGTGGATACATGACGTACACATAGGGTGATAGAATAGGACCAGAACGTCTGTATTATACCACCCAAGTTACCGTAAAAACTTAGGTTTTGGAAATATGGCTGATTAAAGTAGTCGCATTGAGATGTGCGGACAGCGATTTGTCAAAGTATGACATGAAAAATAAAATAAATACGGAAGTGTGCCAACATGACGTACACATAGGATGATAGAATAGGTCCTGAAATTTAGTATTATACCACCCAAGTTACCTTAAAAACTTAGGTTTTGGAAATATGGGTGATTAAATTAGTCGCTATGCGATGTGCGGACAACGATTTGTCTAAGTATGACATGAAATATAATAATAAATACGGAAGTGTGCCAACATTACGTACACGTAGGGTGATAGAATAGGACCAGAACTTCTGTATTATACCACCCAAGTTACCGTAAAAACTTAGGTTTTGGAAATATGGCTGATTAAAGTAGTCGCATTGAGATGTGCGGACAGCGATTTGTCAAAGTATGACATGAAAATAAAATAAATACGGAAGTGTGCCAACATGACGTACACATAGGATGATAGAATAGGACCAGAACGTTAGTATTATACCAACCAAGTTACCGTAAAAACTTAGGTTTTGGGAATATGGGTGATTAAATTAGTCGCTATGCGATGTGCGGACAACGATTTGTCTACGTTTGACATGAAATATAAAAATAAATACGGAATTGTGGATACATGACGTACACATAGGGTGATAGAATAGGACCAGAACTTCTGTATTATACCACCCAAGTTACCGTAAAAACTTAGGTTTTGGAAATATGGGTGATTAAATTAGTCGCTATGCGATGTGCGGACAACGATTTGTCTAAGTTTGACATGAAATATAAAAATAAATACGGAATTTTGGACACATGACGTACACATTGGGTGATAGAATAGGATTAGAACTATATTATTATACCACTCAGGTTACCGTCAAAACTTAGGTTTTGGAAATACGGGTGATTAAAATAGTCGCTTTGGATGTGTGGACAGCGATCCACCTAAGTTTGACATAAAATATAAAATAAATACGGCAGTGTGTAAACATGACGTACACATAGGATGATAGAATAGGTCCTGAAATTTAGTATTATACCACCCAAGTTACCGTAAAAACTTAGGTTTTGGAAATATGGGTGATTAAATTAGTCGCTATGCGATGTGCGGACAACGATTTGTCTAAGTATGACATGAAATATAATAATAAATACGGAAGTGTGCCAACATTAAGTACATATAGGGTGATAGAATAGGACCAGAACTTCTGTATTATACCACCCAAGTTACCGTAAAAACTTAGGTTTTGGAAATATGGCTGATTAAAGTAGTCGCATTGAGATGTGCGGACAGAGATTTGTCGAAGTTTGACACGAAATATAAAAAAAATACGGAGGTGTGCCAACATGACGTACACATAGGATGATAGAATAGGTCCAGAACTTTAGTACTATACCACCCAAGTTACCTTAAAAACTTAGGTTTTGGAAATACGGGTGATTAAAATAGTCGCTTTGGATGTGTGGACAGCGATCCACCTATGTTTGACATAAAATATAAAATAAATACGGCAGTGTGTCAGCATGACGTACACGTAGGATGAAAGAATAGGACCAGAACTTTAGTACTATACCACCCAAGTTACCTTAAAAACTTAGGTTTTGGAAATATGGGTGATTAAATTAGTCGCTATGCGATGTGCGGACAACGATTTGTCTAAGTATGACATGAAATATAATAATAAATACGGAAGTGTGCCAACATTACGTACACGTAGGGTGATAGAATAGGACCAGAACTTCTGTATTATACCACCCAAGTTACCGTAAAAACTTAGGTTTTGGAAATATGGCTGATTAAAGTAGTCGCATTGAGATGTGCGGACAGCGATTTGTCAAAGTATGACATGAAAAATAAAATAAATACGGAAATGTGCCAACATGACGTACACATAGGATGATAGAATAGGTCCTGAAATTTAGTATTATACCACCCAAGTTACCTTAAAAACTTAGGTTTTGGAAATATGGGAGATTAAATTAGTCGCTATGCGATGTGCGGACAACGATTTGTCTAAGTTTGACATGAAATATAAAAATAAATACGGAATTGTGGATACATGACGTACACATAGGGTGATAGAATAGGACCAGAACTTCTGTATTATACCGCCCAAGTTACCGTAAAAACTTAGGTTTTGGAAATATGGCTGATTAAAGTAGTCGCATTGAGATGTGCGGACAACGATTTTTTCTAAGTTTGACATAAAATATAAAATAAATACGGCAGTGTGTCAGCATGACGTACACGTAGGGTGATGAAATAGGACCAGAACTTCTGTATTATACCACCCAAGTTACCGTAAAAACTTAGGTTTTGGAAATATGGCTGATTAAAGTAGTCGCATTGAGATGTGCGGACAGCGATTTGTCAAAGTATGACATGAAAAATAAAATAAATACGGAAGTTTGCCAACATGACGTACACATAGGATGATAGAATAGGTCCTGAAATTTAAAATTATATCACCCAAGTTACCTTAAAAACTTAGGTTTTGGAAATATGGGTGATTAAATTAGTCGCTATGCGATGTGCGGACAACGATTTGTCTAAGTTTGACATGAAATATAAAAATAAATACGGAATTGTGGATACATTACGTACACATAGGGTGATAGAATAGGACCAGAACTTCTGTATTATACCACCCAAGTTACTGTAAAAACGTAGGTTTTGGAAATATGGCTGATTAAAGTAGTCGCATTGAGATGTGCGGACAGAGATTTGTCGAAATTTGACACGAAATATAAAAAAAATACGGAGGTGTGCCAACATGACGTACAGATAGGATGATAGAATAGGTCCAGAACTTTAGTACTATACCACCCAAGTTACCGTAAAAACTTAGGTTTTGGAAATATGGGTGATTAAATTAGTCGCTATGCGATGTGCGGACAACGATTTGTCTAAGTTTGACATGAAATATAAAAATAAATACGGAATTGTGGATACATGATGTACACATAGGGTGATAGAATAGGACCAGAACGTCTGTATTATACCACCCAAGTTACCGTAAAAACTTAGGTTTTGGAAATATGGCTGATTAAAGTAGTCGCATTGAGATGTGCGGACAGCGATTTGTCAAAGTATGACATGAAAAATAAAATAAATACGGAAGTGTGCCAACATGACGTACACATAGGATGATAGAATAGGTCCTGAAATTTAGTATTATACCACCCAAGTTACCTTAAAAACTTAGGTTTTGGAAATATGGGTGATTAAATTAGTCGCTATGCGATGTGCGGACAACGATTTGTCTAAGTATGACATGAAATATAATAATAAATACGGAAGTGTGCCAACATTACGTACACGTAGGGTGATAGAATAGGACCAGAACTTCTGTATTTTACCACCCAAGTTACCGTAAAAACTTAGGTTTTGGAAATATGGCTGATTAAAGTAGTCGCATTGAGATGTGCGGAAAGCGATTTGTCAAAGTATGACATGAAAAATAAAATAAATACGGAATTGTGGATACATGACGTACACATAGGATGATAGAATAGGACCAGAACGTTAGTATTATACCAACCAAGTTACCGTAAAAACGTAGGTTTTGGGAATATGGGTGATTAAATTAGTCGCTATGCGATGTGCGGACAACGATTTGTCTAAGTTTGACATGAAATATAAAAATAAATACGGAATTGTGGATACATGACGTACACATAGGGTGATAGAATAGGACCAGAACTTCTGTATTATACCACCCAAGTTACCGTAAAAACTTAGGTTTTGGAAATATGGGTGATTAAATTAGTCGCTATGCGATGTGCGGACAACGATTTGTCTAAGTTTGACATGAAATATAAAAATAAATACGGAATTTTGGACACATGACGTACACATTGGGTGATAGAATAGGATTAGAACTATATTATTATACCACTCAGGTTACCGTCAAAACTTAGGTTTTGGAAATACGGGTGATTAAAATAGTCGCTTTGGATGTGTGGACAGCGATCCACCTAAGTTTGACATAAAATATAAAATAAATACGGCAGTGTGTAAACAAGACGTACACATAGGATGATAGAATAGGTCCTGAAATTTAGTATTATACCACCCAAGTTACCGTAAAAACTTAGGTTTTGGAAATATGGGTGATTAAATTAGTCGCTATGCGATGTGCGGACAACGATTTGTCTAAGTATGACATGAAATATAATAATAAATACGGAAGTGTGCCAACATTAAGTACATATAGGGTGATAGAATAGGACCAGAACTTCTGTATTATACCACCCAAGTTACCGTAAAAACTTAGGTTTTGGAAATATGGCTGATTAAAGTAGTCGCATTGAGATGTGCGGACAGAGATTTGTCGAAGTTTGACACGAAATATAAAAAAAATACAGAGGTGTGCCAACATGACGTACACATAGGATGATAGAATAGGTCCAGAACTTTAGTACTATACCACCCAAGTTACCTTAAAAACTTAGGTTTTGGAAATACGGGTGATTAAAATAGTCGCTTTGGATGTGTGGACAGCGATCCACCTATGTTTGACATAAAATATAAAATAAATACGGCAGTGTGTCAGCATGACGTACACGTAGGATGAAAGAATAGGACCAGAACTTTAGTACTATACCACCCAAGTTACCTTAAAAACTTAGGTTTTGGAAATATGGGTGATTAAATTAGTCGCTATGCGATGTGCGGACAACGATTTGTCTAAGTATGACATGAAATATAATAATAAATACGGAGGTGTGCCAACATTACGTACACGTAGGGTGATAGAATAGGACCAGAACTTCCGTATTATACCACCCAAGTTACCGTAAAAACTTAGGTTTTGGAAATATGGCTGATTAAAGTAGTCGCATTGAGATGTGCGGACAGCGATTTGTCAAAGTATGACATGAAAAATAAAATAAATACGGAAGTGTGCCAACATGACGTACACATAGGATGTTAGAATAGGACCAGAACGTTAGTATTATACCAACCAAGTTACCGTAAAAACTTAGGTTTTGGGAATATGGGTGATTAAATTAGTCGCTATGCGATGTGCGGACAACGATTTGTCTAAGTTTGACATGAAATATAAAAATAAATACGGAATTGTGGATACATGACGTACACATAGGGTGATAGAATAGGACCAGAACTTCTGTATTATACCACCCAAGTTACCGTAAAAACTTAGGTTTTGGAAATATGGGTGATTAAATTAGTCGCTATGCGATGTGCGGACAACGATTTGTCTAAGTATGACATGAAATATAATAATAAATACGGAGGTGTGCCAACATTACGTACACGTAGGGTGATAGAATAGGACCAGAACTTCTGTATTATACCACCCAAGTTACCGTAAAAACTTAGGTTTTGGAAATATGGCTGATTAAAGTAGTCGCATTTAGATGTGCGGACAGCGATTTGTCAAAGTATGACATGAAAAATAAAATAAATACGGAAGTGTGCCAACATGACGTACACATAGGATGATAGAATAGGTCCTGAAATTTAGTATTATACCACCCAAGTTACCTTAAAAACTTAGGTTTTGGAAATATGGGAGATTAAAATAGTCGCTTTGGATGTGTGGACAGCGATCCACCTAAGTTTGACATAAAATATAAAATAAATACGGCAGTGTGTCAGCATGACGTACACGTAGGATGAAAGAATAGGACCAGAACTTTAGTTCTATACCACCCAAGTTACCTTAAAAACTTAGGTTTTGGAAATATGGGTGATTAAATTAGTCGCTATGCGATGTGCGGACAACGATTTGTCTAAGTATGACATGAAATATAATAATAAATACGGAAGTGTGCCAACATTACGTACATATAGGGTGATAGAATAGGACCAGAACTTCTGTATTATACCACCCATGTTACCGTAAAAACTTAGGTTTTGGAAATATGGCTGATTAAAGTAGTCGCATTGAGATGTGCGGACAGAGATTTGTCGAAGTTTGACACGAAATATAAAAAAAAATACGGAGGTGTGCCAACATGACGTACACATAGGATGATAGAATAGGTCCAGAACTTTAGTACTATACCACCCAAGTTACCTTAAAAACTTAGGTTTTGGAAATACGGGTGATTAAAATAGTCGCTTTGGATGTGTGGACAGCGATCCACCTAAGTTTGACATAAAATATAAAATAAATACGGCAGTGTGTCAGCATGACGTACACGTAGGATGAAAGAATAGGACCAGAACTCTAGTACTATACCACCCAAGTTACCTTAAAAACTTAGGTTTTGGAAATATGGCTGATTAAAGTAGTCGCATTGAGATGTGCGGACAGCGATTTGTCAAAGTATGACATGAAAAATAAAATAAATACGGAAGTGTGCCAACATGACGTACACATAGGATGATAGAATAGGTCCTGAAATTTAGTATTATACCACCCAAGTTACCTTAAAAACTTAGGTTTTGGAAATATGGGAGATTAAATTAGTCGCTATGCGATGTGCGGACAACGATTTGTCTAAGTTTGACATGAAATATAAAAATAAATACGGAATTGTGGATACATGACGTACACATAGGGTGATAGAATAGGACCAGAACTTCTGTATTATACCGCCCAAGTTACCGTAAAAACTTAGGTTTTGGAAATATGGCTGATTAAAGTAGTCGCATTGAGATGTGCGGACAACGATTTTTTCTAAGTTTGACATAAAATATAAAATAAATACGGCAGTGTGTCAGCATGACGTACACGTAGGGTGATGAAATAGGACCAGAACTTCTGTATTATACCACCCAAGTTACCGTAAAAACTTAGGTTTTGGAAATATGGCTGATTAAAGTAGTCGCATTGAGATGTGCGGACAGCGATTTGTCAAAGTATGACATGAAAAATAAAATAAATACGGAAGTTTGCCAACATGACGTACACATAGGATGATAGAATAGGTCCTGAAATTTAGTATTATACCACCCAAGTTACCTTAAAAACTTAGGTTTTGGAAATATGGGTGATTAAATTAGTCGCTATGCGATGTGCGGACAACGATTTGTCTAAGTTTGACATGAAATATAAAAATAAATACGGAATTGTGGATACATGACGTACACATAGGGTGATAGAATAGGACCAGAACTTCTGTATTATACCACCCAAGTTACTGTAAAAACGTAGGTTTTGGAAATATGGCTGATTAAAGTAGTCGCATTGAGATGTGCGGACAGAGATTTGTCGAAGTTTGACACGAAATATAAAAAAAATACGGAGGTGTGCCAACATGACGTACAGATAGGATGATAGAATAGGTCCAGAACTTTAGTACTATACCACCCAAGTTACCGTAAAAACTTAGGTTTTGGAAATATGGGTGATTAAATTAGTCGCTATGCGATGTGCGGACAACGATTTGTCTAAGTTTGACATGAAATATAAAAATAAATACGGAATTGTGGATACATGACGTACACATAGGGTGATAGAATAGGACCAGAACGTCTGTATTATACCACCCAAGTTACCGTAAAAACTTAGGTTTTGGAAATATGGCTGATTAAAGTAGTCGCATTGAGATGTGCGGACAGCGATTTGTCAAAGTATGACATGAAAAATAAAATAAATACGGAAGTGTGCCAACATGACGTACACATAGGATGATAGAATAGGTCCTGAAATTTAGTATTATACCACCCAAGTTACCTTAAAAACTTAGGTTTTGGAAATATGGGTGATTAAATTAGTCGCTATGCGATGTGCGGACAACGATTTGTCTAAGTATGACATGAAATATAATAATAAATACGGAAGTGTGCCAACATTACGTACACGTAGGGTGATAGAATAGGACCAGAACTTCTGTATTATACCACCCAAGTTACCGTAAAAACTTAGGTTTTGGAAATATGGCTGATTAAAGTAGTCGCATTGAGATGTGCGGACAGCGATTTGTCAAAGTATGACATGAAAATAAAATAAATACGGAAGTGTGCCAACATGACGTACACATAGGATGATAGAATAGGACCAGAACGTTAGTATTATACCAACCAAGTTACCGTAAAAACTTAGGTTTTGGGAATATGGGTGATTAAATTAGTCGCTATGCGATGTGCGGACAACGATTTGTCTACGTTTGACATGAAATATAAAAATAAATACGGAATTGTGGATACATGACGTACACATAGGGTGATAGAATAGGACCAGAACTTCTGTATTATACCACCCAAGTTACCGTAAAAACTTAGGTTTTGGAAATATGGGTGATTAAATTAGTCGCTATGCGATGTGCGGACAACGATTTGTCTAAGTATGACATGAAATATAATAATAAATACGGAAGTGTGCCAACATTACGTACATATAGGGTGATAGAATAGGACCAGAACTTCTGTATTATACCACCCAAGTTACCGTAAAAACTTAGGTTTTGGAAATATGGCTGATTAAAGTAGTCGCATTGAGATGTGCGGACAGAGATTTGTCGAAGTTTGACACGATATATAAAAAAAATACGGAGGTGTGCCAACATGACGTACACATAGGATGATAGAATAGGTCCAGAACTTTAGTACTATACCACCCAAGTTACCTTAAAAACTTAGGTTTTGGAAATACGGGTGATTAAAATAGTCGCTTTGGATGTGTGGACAGCGATCCACCTAAGTTTGACATAAAATATAAAATAAATACGGCAGTGTGTCAGCATGACGTACACGTAGGATGAAAGAATAGGACCAGAACTTTAGTACTATACCACCCAAGTTAACTTAAAAACTTAGGTTTTGGAAATATGGGTGATTAAATTAGTCGCTATGCGATGTGCGGACAACGATTTGTCTAAGTATGACATGAAATATAATAATAAATACGGAGGTGTGCCAACATTACGTACACGTAGGGTGATAGAATAGGACCAGAACTTCTGTATTATACCAACCAAGTTACCGTAAAAACTTAGGTTTTGGAAATATGGCTGATTAAAGTAGTCGCATTGAGATGTGCGGACAGCGATTTGTCAAAGTATGACATGAAAAATAAAATAAATACGGAAGTGTGCCAACATGACGTACACATAGGATGATAGAATAGGACCAGAACGTTAGTATTATACCAACCAAGTTACCGTAAAAACTTAGGTTTTGGAAATATGGGTGATTAAATTAGTCGCTATGCGATGTGCGGACAACGATTTGTCTAAGTTTGACATGAAATATAAAAATAAATACGGAATTGTGGATACATGACGTACACATAGGGTGATAGAATAGGACCAGAACTTCTGTATTATACCACCCAAGTTACCGTAAAAACTTAGGTTTTGGAAATATGGGTGATTAAATTAGTCGCTATGCGATGTGCGGACAACGATTGGTCTAAGTATGACATGAAATATAATAATAAATACGGAGGTGTGCCAACATTACGTACACGTAGGGTGATAGAATAGGACCAGAACTTCTGTATTATACCACCCAAGTTACCGTAAAAACTTAGGTTTTGGAAATATGGCTGATTAAAGTAGTCGCATTTAGATGTGCGGACAGCGATTTGTCAAAGTATGACATGAAAAATAAAATAAATACGGAAGTGTGCCAACATGACGTACACATAGGATGATAGAATAGGTCCTGAAATTTAGTATTATACCACCCAAGTTACCTTAAAAACTTAGGTTTTGGAAATATGGGAGATTAAAATAGTCGCTTTGGATGTGTGGACAGCGATCCACCTAAGTTTGACATAAAATATAAAATAAATACGGCAGTGTGTCAGCATGACGTACACGTAGGATGAAAGAATAGGACCAGAACTTTAGTTCTATACCACCCAAGTTACCTTAAAAACTTAGGTTTTGGAAATATGGGTGATTAAATTAGTCGCTATGCGATGTGCGGACAACGATTTGTCTAAGAATGACATGAAATATAATAATAAATACGGAAGTGTGCCAACATTACGTACATATAGGGTGATAGAATAGGACCAGAACTTCTGTATTATACCACCCAAGTTACCGTAAAAACTTAGGTTTTGGAAATATGGCTGATTAAAGTAGTCGCATTGAGATGTGCGGACAGAGATTTGTCGAAGTTTGACATGAAATATAAAAAAAAATACGGAGGTGTGCCAACATGACGTACACATAGGATGATAGAATAGGTCCAGAACTTTAGTACTATACCACCCAAGTTAC